>VIGQ01000890.1:0-5000 GCA_009663005.1 Actinidia chinensis | reverse complement strand
TTTTTAAGTAAAAAATTAGTGTTGTAAAAAATAAGAGATTTTTATACTATTAATAAATAACTTAATGACATAATTATGAGTATCACGTGTCATAACGGTTAAACCCGACGGTGATTGTTTTGATTGCGTGAATCAGCTGGTCCCGGATAACCTAATTCCTTCTCAAACGGTCGATTTCAAAACACTGCTTGTTTCGGCTCATTTGATTACCAATTGCAAGAATCCTGCCATGGACACCACACAAGAGAAACAAGAGGCAAACTGAGAAGGACCAGACCTCGATTAGCACGAACAGAATATTACCCAATCAAGCATTCCACAAACAAGTGGAGCGCACATTATTTGGTGAGCACAAAAGCACACTAACCATCCCATACACGCGAGTAGTATAGAATAACACACATGAATCAATCCAATCGAAAGTTCTACATTTTTTTTCTAAAAGGCACAACCTAATTTACCAAACTAAATCAATAGACCCCTCACAAAAACAAACAATGTCCTACAAACAAAGACGATGAATGAGTGAAACGAACAAAAGTAAAAGACGCATGCCGAACAACACACCCACTACCTCCAGAGATCATAACATTATTGCTCGCAATTGGAAGCCAGACCGAAATAAGCAGGGAATCTGCCACATTCGAACCTTTCTCACTCGGGACCGGACCCGAATTTCTGGACCCTGATCAAAACCCACAAACCCTCCCCTGTCCTGCCCTGCAGCATTACCGCTCACCCTTGCTGATCATTCTATTGTGACCTTTCGTTGACACCGGAACGTTGGGCCAAGATTGTAAGCCGAAACCTATCATAATCCAAGCGGGAGAAGTCAGAGTGATGGTGAAGCTTTGCATACAGAAACCAAGGGTTTATACCCCCCCACTGTTGGTCTTAGTGAGTTTCACAGGAGTGGGGCCGAAATGTGGTTGCACTTGCAGATGTCCGCCTTTGTATGTGTAACGCAAAAGTTGAGGGGAATCGGATAAGTGCATAGGTAGCGTGTGTTGTGTGTGTTTGTCCGATAGAATATGCGCGAGAGATGAGAGAGTACTTGAATGGGCGAGAGCGAGTTGAAGGGTGACGGAAGGCCGGTTGGGGCGGTGGGAAATTGAGGGGAGAGAGAGGAGAGAGCCTGGGCGTGTCGGGATCACTGTACCAAGAAATTTTGTTCCAAGCGGAATATGATGGAGGTTCACGGAGGTTCTATGGAATAAGGGTTCGTCATGGGCAGGGTTGGCCGGCCCAGGCCCATTCTTGATCGGAATGGGCGGGATGGGCCAGGCCTGGTGGGCTTTGAATGGTCATGGCTCGGCCCAGGCCTGGTCCATGGGACCGAATTATGAGGTTCAAGTCCAGCCATGGGCTTGAGACTGAGCTCATGGGCCGGGCTTGGGCCAGGCGCTACGGACCTAAATAAATTTTGATTATATATCCGCACAATGCAACAAATTATGCAATCAAAACGTTAACTTCATTTGTCTTTCTATTTAATCACTCTCGCAAAATTTAAACTCTATCGGGATACTGAAAGTCCTTTTATCTGGAATAATAAGTTATTTATTCATTATTAATCGATAATTTTCTCTTTCGATCAAGTACGTAACGAGAATAAATACACCTTAGTTTTTTCATAAGAATATCATCACTCCTACTAAAATCTAGACAGTCTAATTTTAAAACAAATACTTATAATGGCTGTTAAGTCATTCATATAGGATATTAGCTTTAGATGAACCTGAAAGTAATCCGATTCAAGTGTTTTCGACATTTGTCGCATTACTTTTTGAAAAAAAAATTATAAGAAATGATTAAGACATGAAATGTAATGTTTTAGATCGAAAATTAAAAAAAAATCGAGTCTGAAATTGACCTTTCAATCAATATTACATCGTAATTACTTGGTTTTGAACCAATATTGTGCTATGGATGATGTACGATAGCCAAATAATGCAACACAATATAACGATCCAAATCTCAATTTATTTTTCTTGCTGTTTAATCACTCCACAAATTAAAATCTATAGGGTATGAAAACACCCTTTAATTGGTAGTGATTATTAAAATTTTAAAAATTTAGCGAACGATCAAGTACAACAAGATAATGGGGTCGGGCCCATTTTGATCGGGCTTTGGCCGGACTTTGGGGCAGGGCCTGGTGGGATTAAACTGGTTAACGGGCGGGCAGGCCGGACATAGGCCGAATTATATGAGGCCCAAGCCCAAGACCATGGGCATGGGCCTATGGGCTGAGACTGGCTTATGGGCCGGGCTCGCGTGGGGCCGGGGGCCTGAGGCGCCTACGGGCCTTTAATAAATTTTTATTAGCTTATCTGCTAAAAGCACAATCGCAACCAAATTATGACAATCAATACCGTTCACTTTATTTGTCTTTCATTTTTAATCACTCTCGCCAAATTTAAAAATTATCGGATACTGAAAAGTCCGTTATCGGAATAATAATTCATTTATCATATAATCCGAAATTTTTCCCTCTATCGATCAAGTACGTAACGATAATACAACACTTTCTTTTTTCATTGAGAAATTAAGGAACTCCTACCTTAAAATTAGACAGTTTAATTTAAAAAAATAACTATACGGCTTGTCAGTCATCCTTATAGGATCTTATTGCTTTAGATGAATCGAAAGTAATCCGATCAAGTTGTTTCGACATTGGATGGCCATTATTTTTGAAAAAAATTCTAGAAACCTGTAAGACATGAAATCGTCTAAGTTTTAGAGAATATTAAAAAAAAATCGAGTCTGAATTTACCTTGCAATCATATACATCGAATTACTTGGTTTTGAAACCAACTCTATTGTGCGGATCGGATGATGTACTATAGCCAAATAATCGCAATAAATTATAACGATCCAAATCTTCACTTTAGTTGTAGTGTATCTGTATAATCACTCTCACAAAGTTTAACATCTATCGGGTATTGAAAACCCTTTCATGGATATTGATCATTAAAATTTTAAAATAGTACTGCTTCGACCAGTACACAATGATAATGGGGCCGGCCCATCTTGATAGGGAGGGGCCGAAACTTTGGGCCAGGTGTGGTGGACTTTTGGAATGTGTCTAACGGGCCGGGCCGGGGGCCTGGGCCGAATATATGAGGACCAAGCCCAGCCCATGGGCTGGGCCTATGGGCTTGAGACTGGGTAGGGTAGGCTTGGGCTTGAGCCTCTGGGAGGCTTGGGCCTGGCGCTTGCTTTTAGGCCTTTAAATAATTTTGATATAGTATCTGCTAACCGAACAATCGCAACATAATTATGACATCTTAATTACATTTTACTTAATACCCTGTTAACTTTATTTGTCTTTCTATTTAATCACTCTGCCAAATTTAAAATCTATAGGGATACTGAAAGTCTTTTTACTGGAATAATAATTATTTATTGTCATTATTAATCGATAATTTTCTCGTTCGAACAAGTACGTACGGTAATAAATTACTTTTTTTTCATTAGAAGCATAATCACTACTACTTAAAAATTAGACAGTTCTACTTTAAAAAATACTATAATGGCTTTGTGTTAATCATCATTAAGGTATATCGCTTTTAGTTGAACCGAAAAGTAATCCGAAAATAAGTTGTTTTCGACATTGATGGCCACTATTTTTGAAAAAAATTATAGAAATGATAGACATGAATCGTACTGTTTTAGATCGAAATAGTAAAAAAAATCGAGTCTGCATTACCTTTCACGCATATACATCGAATTACTTGGTTTTGAACAATCTATTGTGCTATAGGCTGATGCACGATAGCCAAATAATCGCAAACACCAATATAATGATCCAAATATTCACTTATTTTTCCTGCTGTGTTAATCAATTCACAAATTTTAAAATTTATCGGGTATGTGAAAACCATTTCATTGGATATTGATTCGATGAACATTTTAAAATATCTGCCTCGATCAAGTACACATGAAATTAATTTACTTAATTTTTTTTGGAGTATAAAACACTCACATTGTAAACTATAGACGGTTTAATTCAAAGAAAAATAGTCTTAGACCCTTAGATTATGATTTTTTCCCATATTAAAAAATCAACAACAATATTACCGTGGGGGGGCCCCCATCAAGGTGGGAGCTGGCCGGGCTTCAAGGTGGACGTGGGCCGGGCGTCAATGTGGGCCGTGGGACCGACCCCATGGGCTAAAACTTAAGCCCAGGCCAGCCCCTATATCCTGAGTTGGGCGGGCTTGGACACGCTGGACCGACGGATTGGGCCGACCCATGGGCGTGGGGCTTTTTCGATGAGGCTTATATGGCATGGACTCAGAATAAATTATTTTGTACGTTATTTTTATTTTTTAATTTTGTTTTAGTATTTATTATTTTTTCTCGGAATTTTTATTGCGGATTAAAAAGATTTAAAAATAAAATCCATATAAAAAAAATCCATACGAAAAAAAATGGAATCAGTTTTAAAAAATATTATATATATATATTTTGATTTTAAGCTTGCAACCCTATTAGTCGCAAAAATTTAAAAAAATAAAAATTTTGATAAGAAAAAATAAAAACAATTTAATAAAGACAAAAAATACCAAAAATTGAGGGCCAAAAAAAACTTTGTTTTCAAAAAAATGGGAAAAAACCAAAGTGGCCATGGTTAAGAGAAATGTAAGTACAACATGTTACCACAAGTTTGAAGCAAAACTTCACTTCAATCCCTGCAATTCCAATTTCATTAACTTCAACTACAAAACACTAGCACTTCCAATTGCGTTTGAATATTGATCTTATCAATAGCCGTAAACATTTTGGAGTAAAAAAAGGGCCCCACAGGCTCATGGGTGCTTTCTAAGGGTAAGTTTAGTACAACTCTAACAAAATGAGGTTGAATAGGTTTTGTCAAGTGAAAATTCCCCATAGCGTCAAATTCTCTAAAAAAATCTATTCTGTAGGTTACTGCCACTTCTTAAACTTACGAATTACTTAAAGCTAGATGATATGCAGGCAAGAAAAATGAAAAT
>VIGQ01001918.1:17500-20000 GCA_009663005.1 Actinidia chinensis | reverse complement strand
AATTTTAAGTTTGCTTACTCATTTTTGCCAATCTTTGTGGGAACGGTGCAGGTTTTAAAAATCCTCAACAGTAATTTCATTGGTGACATTTTGTGACAGGGCTCAGAGAATCATGGCTCATGTTCTTGTCCTTTGCTTTCTTTCCTTTCCTCCTCTAACTTTTGTCTCTCACTATCACCACTAACTCTTTAGACTTTCCCCACCTTGAATTTACCCCTTTGGTGCAATTGTTTTATCAATTTTCTTACCACTCTAAAGGTCGTGATGACCTGGACTTGCTCTTATGTGTGTTCTTCACTGCCAATTTACGCAGGCTTAGGATTTTTGTGAGGTTGGGGCGGAAAATCGCCCTTGCATTTGTTGTAAATTACAAGACTCTCAAGTATAGAATTCATTTTCCCAAATGTTGCCAATTACTTGTGGCTTAGTGCGCAACTCATGATCCTCTTCCTCCAATGTGGAGGTGATATGGGCATGTTTGTGTTGAAGTGGTGCGCTGTGGCGCAGAAATATGGCATAGGTTGTGGCGTGGTGCTAAAGTCTGTGTATAGGGTATGAATGTGGTGCCTGGTATGGTTTTGTTGGGATTGAAAATTTTGGGAATTTTGAGAGAAAAATTTTGCATTGTTCTATTGCCCCTCTTGTCGCCACCCAAAAGTTAGGATGATTTCTCCCCCCCCAGGGATTATAAGATATTGGAGTAAGGATTACCCCCACTCCTTGAAAATTGACCCTACCACATGATTAAAACTTGTCCACGTTGCTCTTTTACCCCGCTACAATTGGGACACACATCAGTAAGTGCGGCCATTGTATCACACAATTAACACACATACTTGAAGACTTAATTGTAAGACCTGTAGTGCCTTAGTATGTGCTAAAGCCTCCACTGTGTCTCGAAAAGTGCCTGAGTTTGCATGAATTGACATCATTCTTCCATCCCCAATTTATATTTAACCACTACATGCTGTGTGAAAGGGGAAGAAGATTTATTACATGTTAGGATTCCGGCAATGCCCAATACTGGACAAGTTAGCTAAGTAGTAATCAAATCTCAAATGCTTTGCTCAGGCGGATTTTTTTTCTGAAAACTTCATGCCACACATGGACTCGACAACATCTTCATTGTTGCAGACAAGTGACGAAATAAAAAATATTGATTGTGTGCCTGGGGGAAATTATGGAGAGGGTATGCGTTTAGTAAGTCCTTGAATCTTCTACCAAGATTGAAGAAACATCGCCACTATTGGTACAAACTGAGAGATGGAGACGTAGTGCCTCAGTACGTTTTTTGTAGGGAAAAACTTTTTCAAGAAACTCCCCCCCCATTGTATCCTCAAACATTGCATCCTCAAAAGTCTTTTAGATGCGTTTAGGGTCTTTCAGACTCACAACCGTTTTAAAAAATGTGGCCAAAGCTGTAGCATTCCCGATCTGAGATTAGATTTAACGTGGGGAGGATGTGCGGGATATATAGCAAATATGGGTGTTTGCCTTGCGAGATAATTGTATCCCTAAGGTACGAGGTTTGTGCTTCGACTTCCCCCGCCATTACTCGCATGATCACGATCCCTACTCCCTATTCAAATCATGTTCCCCGTTTGTGCCCGCCCTAGACCATGTCCCCTAGGATCTTGATTCGTGATGATTGATGATCCAGAAGGATGCGGTTCAAGGTTAATCTCCAGGGAAAGAAAAATGTGGTAGTCTATCGGGACTAGACCTTATGGGTGATGGAGTCACATAATCTTAGTGGTAATAACGCAGGGGTCGACTCGGACTAAACGGTTGTATTGATCCCTAAAAGATGAGGACATACAAAATGCAATGCAAAGTAAGAACATATTTTAACCAACTGATCAACAGTCTCCACAGTTATATAGCACGATTCCAACAAAGCAATCAATACTTCCCAGACGAACCACACAATCTCTTATGCAAAACGAAACCACCGATAAACAAATAGCATAGAGCCTATTCACCTCTAAATCCGCCCTCCTATCTAAATTGATGTCTAGACCCTAAATAAAAAAAAAAAAACAAATATTCATAAAAAATATCCACAAAAAGAGTGATGGAAACAAGGTTACCTAGATGGCCTTGGCCGTATATTCCGTTGGGTAGAGGTGGTTGAAGTAACCGCTGAATTTGTAAGGACTGGGTTCGTGTTCTAGAAGCCTCTTCAAAAAAACGGTCCCTTGTGCGAAAGTATGTTCCCCGGCAAAGGGCGCCAAAAAAACTTGATTCGCTCCCAGAAGTGAATTCTTACCGCAAGTGTACGGGTCGCGAAGTAGTAAAAAACTCGAGTACGAGTATCGATCCCCATAAGGAACAGTGCCAAAGGTTGGGACAACAAGACAAATCTTAAAACACTACGTTTTTGCCAATATAACCCAAAGTCTATTATGCTTTCAAAAATTAAAAATAAACAGATTGATTTTGAATTTTGTAGTTTGAACTAAATTTAAAAAGACAAAAATTAAAAAACTGATTAACTTGA
>VIGQ01001918.1:10000-12500 GCA_009663005.1 Actinidia chinensis | reverse complement strand
ATTAACTTGGGCTCCTTCATCTTCAAATTCAACCTGATAGATTCGAAACTCTAGAAGTTTGGCCATCAAATACCAGATATCTGATCCACAACTTCGGTGCCGAGTTACAAAAAAACTAAGAGAGGCGAAGAGGTTAGAGTCTTCAACCGTTCAAATCCTTCAAAGCCAAGAGGATTTTAAACTCATTAAGATTTCTTAGCATCTAAGGGTTCTTACCTCTAGCTTTCATTTTAAATCAAACACCAGATTCATAATAGTCTCAAATTTTTCATTAAAGCATGATGCATCTAGAACCCAAACACGCATCAAATGCCCCAGAGTCCCTGCTGAACCTGCGATGGTGTTCAACCTTAGGTTATCAAAACTATGAAAATCCAAAGGACATGCTTTTCTGAGTTCAAAGAAAGGCCGATTATCATGGGACAAGAATTGAGAAGAGCTTTCCTCTTATTTTTTGCTTAGTAAATAAGCGTTTCCTTAAAAAAAATATACAGTAAAAACTTGGGATCCCCATAGGAAACCAAAAGCAAAGCCAAGCCAAGCTCTTAGAAAAGAGCAAAGGACCAGCAAGAGAAAAGGCATTTAGACCGACTCTAATCTAAAGTATTACAAGGTCAGGCCTAAAAATTAGGAACAAAGTATAGATACTCTTGTAAACATGGGTCTGAATGGTTGATTATTCTTCCGGCTGCCTCAGTTTGGTCTTCAAAATCTTGTGTTTCTAGCCTCCAAAATGTGGTAAATTGTGCACGCTTAGGGCTAATTTCTCTTGAATTAGCTGGGAACCTGTGCCCCCTTGATTCTTTGATCACCATTTAACTGTCGCTTTTAGAGATTCATAGCACGAGTTATACCCAGCCAGGTTTTGATCGATCTCCAAACATGGACCCTATTCAGGCATTGAAAAATAGGTGATAAATGTCTTCATTCTCAACCCCCCCATGCATAAGGGCAAGTCAGGTCTTCAACAAAATCACGGAGTTTGTCTTGATGAAGTCGATCTTTAATAACCCGCCATAGGATGAATGATGTTTTAGTGTAATAGAGCTATGCCAAACCATATTTGACCATGCATTTTTAGCTCTTTCGGCCCAAAAAATTTCATATGCTAAGCGGGAGTGCAGGTGCCCTCTGGAGCCACAATTTAGACGAAGGATAGCAGTAATATTGAACCTTCTTCTTAATATCTCATCCCTTTAGCAATTATTTTTTTACTTGGATTCATATAAATCTGTGGAATCCATTGGACCCAGAGTGAGTCTTCTGGGCCTGAATATCCCAAAGAGTTTTGCATATGTAAGGCTTTGTTCATGCTTGTGTGTCATGTGCCCAAAGCCACCTTCATGTTTTGGGAGACAGAGCTCCTTGCCAAGCCAGTAAAGGCTTTTTATTAACTATGGCCTTGCCACTCCAAAAAAAAATTCTGCAAAGCTGTGTGATTTTTTTCCTACCCCTGCAGGAATAGGAGGATGGAAAGCCAATAAACATTAACTACTTGGAGCACGAATTTTTAAGCTCAGTTCTGCCAGCGTAAAGAAATGAGCCCTGCCCAAGCACTATATAGTCAAAAAACTTATCAATCAGGGGACTAAATTGAGGCAAATTGTAAGCCTAGAGACCGCCACTGGAATTCCCAAATATTTGGAAGGGGAAACACCTGAGCAAATCCGGATCTCCTTAATTGCTTCCAAATAGTTGAATTGATTTCGGCTAGAAAAAGGCTCGATTTGGATAGCTAATTTTAAGGCCTGAGACAATCCCACCAAAGTGATTAAGCTTACCCATTATCAAAAGGAAACTGAAGTGGGATCCCCTCTAGATAGGCAATAAGGTCATCACATATACCAAATGAGTAATTTTGAGGGCCCCGCATCTTGGAGGAAATTGAAATCTGGGTTGTTCTTCAAGCCCCAAGACATCTAGAAAGGTACTCAAGGCAAAGAACAAAAAGGTAGGGAGAAAGGGGATCTCCTTGCCTAAGGCCCCTTTGCCCTTTAAAGAAGCCATGGAGAGAACCATTATAGGAGTGGGAATAGGAGGTGGATGAAACACATGCCATAATCCATCCTATAAATACAGGGGGAAACTCCAAAGCTGTTAACATTCCTCGGATGAAGTCCCATTCCACAGTATCAAAGGCCTTCCTAAGATCTACATTGATCATGCATCTTGGAAATGTTCTTTTCCTACCATACTGCCTGAGCAACTCCTGTAGCTTTCCTCTTAAATACTACAAAAAGATGCTGGCACCAATAGAGGCATTAGGATGGGATGGATTTTGACCTCTCCCAATGGACGTTTATTCGAATTTGGTAAGGCTCTTCTATTGCAGCTTAGAGGTGGGGAACTTAGACAATATCAAACACAAAATAGAAACATAAGTTAGAGGAAGAGACATCGTCCTAAATCCCACGATCTTATTTGAGATCACCGGGATTGCTAATGTCGGGAATTGCATCTTTATTAGAAAACCAAGCCAACTTGATCAATATGTGAGAAA
>VIGQ01000287.1:27500-30000 GCA_009663005.1 Actinidia chinensis | reverse complement strand
TGAGGAAGGAAGAATGGGATAAAAATGATTCACGCTTAATCAACTTTAATACTAAAGCATAAAAATATTTTATATTATGCTTGTAGATACAAATGAGTTTAACCGAATTTCTGCTACTTGCGAATTCGTAAAGAAATATGGATAAACTTGAAGTGCCTATGAAGTATAAATCAGGTTAGCGGTAAAGAATTAAAATTAGTAGGTTCGTTCAGGAGTATGAAATTTGGATGGAAATCTAAAAAAATCAATTCTGAGATATTTACTAGATTTACTAATATTATAAATTTATTAAACGATCTTGGAAAAAATACTATACTAATGTGAAAAATGTGGTGAGAAAAATTCTTAGTCTCTGCCAAAAAAACATTGGGATGCAAAAGTACAACATTGAAAAATCTAAGATCTCACAAAGAGGGTCTTGATGAGCTCTTGGGTTCACTCATGACCCATGAGAATCATGTTGAAGGGACGAGAAAAGAAGAATCAAAGCACAAAAAAGAGTCCTCGCACTCGAATTCTCTCACAAGAAAGTGAGGAATAAGAAGAGGAGAGTCGATGGCGATAACGAAAGAAATGACACTTCTCACAAAACGATTCAAAAAAGTTTATGAGAAAGGAGAAAACGTTCAATAAAAAGTTAAATATGCAAAGAGGGCTCCTTATGGCGACCAAGCAAAAAGGGATCCTCCAACTTGCTTCGAGTGTCACACACCTGGACCTATAAGTCAGATTGCCCTCGCCTTAAGAAGGAAGAAAAATTTCAAAAAAAAGCCTGAGTGAACTGGGAGATTCAGAAGGAAGGAATCAGAACAAGAGGATGAGACGGAAAATAAGGATGGCAAATTTTTGCCTCATGGCAAAAGGAGAGAGGTAAGCCTTTTGAATACTGATGATGAATTATTTTCTATGAAGAAGTTAAGATGTCTATGTGAGTTACGTGAAAATAACACTAAAATACATGTAAATACATTAACTCTTAAAAAGAAAAAAAAACTGAATTTTTGAATGAGATAGTTACTTTGAAAAATAAAAATGAAAAATTTACTAAAAATAAACATAATCTCACCTTCAAGATCAAGTCTTCAATGATTGTAGAAGAGAAAAATACTAAGCTTAAAAAGAAACCATTAAAGACTTGAACCAAACCCTTAGCAAAATTTGTAGTGGTAATAAAGAAAATTTAGATATGTTACTGGAAGACAAATGTGTGTATTTCACTAGGAAGGTTTATATATGCTCCTAAGAAATAATAAAACAAAGTTTTTATAACAAATTTCTTGATAAAAAAATCTTGTTTCAATTCTTAAGTCACTACGTGCAAATCATGTGGAAGAAATGGATATATTGCAAATGCTTGTCCTATGAAAAGAAAACTATTGTCACAGATCAATTTACAAGGGGATGAAATTCCAAAAGTATTTAACCCCTTGGAACACTAATAAGCCTGCGGTACCTAGTTTAATATTGGGCAGCGCACAGTCAATTGGGTTTTGAGATTGAAAAAGATTTGTTCACTCTCGCTACCACAGAGCGGAGTATGTGGCTGCTACCGGAAACTTGGAAGAAGCTGGTTTGGTTGCAGAGTTTTATGAAAGAGTTGGGCCCCCCAAAGAGCAATCGAATTGCACTATCTACAGCGATAGTTCAAAAGTGCAATTCATTTGGCAAAAAATTCGGCTTTCCAGAAGGAAACGAAAAACACTGAAATCAGAATATCCACTTTATCCGATCATCCTAGATGGAGGATTGAAAACGTCTGGAGAAGATCCACACAAATCAGAATCTTCAGACATGTTAAGAAAAGTGTTGGGACCATTAAAACTGAAACTGTGGTTGTTCAGCTTCAGTGGGTCTTGTAGTATGAGGGCCAAAATAATGGCACCGAGTTAGAGATTGATACAAGTGGGAGTAGTGGAGTTACCCGGAGAAGCAGTTTGGTGGTCAGCCTCCATGTGGGAGATTGTTTAGGTATGTTTGAAATGTGGACCTGCATTTCAAGTCTCAAAGTACAGGCCCCCCGCCCAAGTCCAAAGTCCTTTAATTACGGCTGCCAAGTCCAAGTCTTCTAATTACGACTTGAGTCCTGAGTCTTCGGATTGCCGGCTGAGGCTGAGTCAAAATGTCGATTGCGGTTGTGTGAACGTTTATTTGCTTAGGTCATCCTTTCCTTAGATTTCTCTATATATAGATATTAAAGGTCTATGAGAATAACAAAACGGTACATGTGAATATAGCTAAGGCAGAGAGAAGGAAGAAGAGTTGAGGAAAAGGATTGTAATATCCTAAATTTATTTTTTAGTAAATTGCACTGGTGTGGCCGTGGGGGACGTCGGTTTAATTGGCCGAACCACGTGAAACTCTTTGTCTCTTTTGGTTGTTTCTTAATGCCTTGTTGTGTCGCATTATCGTTCCCGATCTATTAGGGTGGAATAACTCGGTCTTTTCCCCAACAAATACAAGCTAGAGACTCACGAAGAAGCTGAGAATGTCTTGATGGATT
>VIGQ01000287.1:17500-22500 GCA_009663005.1 Actinidia chinensis | reverse complement strand
TACTCTCTCCTCTCTCTCCCCCCCGCTTTCCCTTCATCTCTTTATCCTATATAAGCGACAACAGTATTCATGGCGAGTTGTGATCGACGGTGAAGAAAAGAGAACATCGAGGTAAAGGGACTTAGATTGAAGGGAAGGGGGGAGAGAGGATGGCAATATACAAACCCAAACTAGTTAAATAGTATGCCATTGGCAGCAATGTTTGGAAACTAGTCAAAAAGAAGAGGGAGCCCGGAGATGGGGGCCAGGGAGGATGAGAGGTATGATGGAAGAGGGATGGGGCGGTGCATGCGGGAGAAGTAGAGGTCGGAGGGAGTAATAGGGATCGATGGTGGAGGTTGCAATAATGGAGATTGTGGGGAAGAGAGGTGGAGCGATGATGTTGAGATAGGGCAGATTGGGTGGAAGAATCTGTCCATTATGGTAATTTAATAATTGGGCCAAATTACAATAGAACATTAAATTATTTAATAGGGCTAGAGAAAAAAATAATGGGTTCAAATAGAATCACTCTAAACTCGAGTAAACAATAAAAAGAATTAGAGTAAATTACAATAACCTCCTTTGAGGTTTGCCTTTAATACAGATTTTCCCCCCATGTTTTACACTAACCTCCCCAGTCAGTGGTTTGTCTCTTAAGGGAGTTAATGGAAACAATGCATTTACATTAATACACAAGGAACCTCTAACTAGAGCATCTTCTCTCTCCCCCTCTCAATTCCTAATCACCATGGCCACATCCCAATTTATAACCAAAACTACCACCACAATGCACCCACCACCATCACAATCACTACCAACTATACATCATCCCCTGCACCCTCACTCACAATCTTTTTCTATACACACAAACACATACATGTATATAGAGAGAGAATTTTGTGGGTTTCAATCAATTAGGATTTTTGATCAATAAATTTGAATTTTGGTCAATTGTTAATTATAGGTTTTGAGTTGAAGATTGACTTGGGGACTGTAATCATTGCAGGTTTGATTTGGGTTGTTGATTTGGGATTCATTTTGGATTTGATTTGGGTTGTTGATTTGGAGATGGTTTTGGGATTGTTGATTTTGGGTTTGTGTGTGTAGATGAAGAAAGATAGAGAGAAGGGGGGGCTATGGTGGATGAGAGAGGGGGTAACACGAGAGTTAAAATGGGTATGAATTGAGTTTGACTGCTGATGTCATCATAGAGGGGGAAGTATGTAATAAAAACTCTAAATTTATGGGTGGTGATTGTAATTTTTTCAAAACAATGAAGGGGAATCTATATTAAAGGCGGAATTAATTAAGGCAAACCTCAGGGGAGGTTATTGTAATTTTCCCAAAGAACTATTCCAACATTGCCCTAAAAGGGTGTCTATGCCAATAATTACTAACTTGGGGGTTCTTTGACATTACAAAACTATGTGTTGTGTTTCTTTTGCAAACATGAACATTAATTAGGTATGCTTGGTAACTATTTAATTTTTAATTTTCTATTTGCTAGTGATTTCTCATACTTTCCTTTTCTTGCACTCGTTTTTTGTCTTTACCCAAACACCCACTTTTACAAAATGTTTTCACTACATAAAAGAGTATTTGTAAATTCACTCTAATAAAGACAAAAAGAGGAGTGTAATCAAAGAAAAGCGAAGTGTAAAAATGGCTAGCCTATCTTTTTGTTTTCAATTTTTTTTTTTAGAAATAGATAGTGAAATCAAGTTTGGTTAGCTAATTTCATTTGAGTTAAGGACCAGCCGCTTATCATTTCACCTCACTGAATATATCGAGACATTACCTAACCGCCACTTTCCTCCCTCCCTCCATTTTTGGGTTTTGCTGACTGTTGGAGATTGAGGACCGCCTCAATATATACCTTGCTATTTGATGGCCGAAAATGTAAATGTTTTACATCATCGATCCCCTCTAAAATCAAAAGTGGCACAAAAGAATTGTTACCTATCTCACATATATTGTGCAAAATTCTAATATGAATTTAAGCAAACACTTGGTATGAATTCTTTAGAAATACAACAAAAAAATAAGAGATGCCAAATAACAACTAAGATATCCACACAAATGTTGTGCAAAATTGTCATAGGAATTTATACAACCAGTTGGAAGGCATCAATTAGAAACACCACTAACCATAAGAATTAACAAATAACAATTACGAATGACCTTGAAATAGAAGAAAAAAGTATGTTAACGAATTTAACATAAGACTTTATGAGACATATTAGAAGGAAACAATAACGACTGCGGATTTGATAAAAATATCCATCTAAACAGACATGCATACATTTGCATTAGAATATGGAAATGTAGGAGAGCTTAATTAAATCCAAAATTCAAAAAGTGCTAAGCTGGGAAGAAATTAACTGACAGTTTTCCTCTCAGCAAAGCCATGCAACACCACAGATAGTTGGATGTCATCGATTTGGGAACAGAGGAAACTAGAAGAGTTTTTCCATTAACATCTTCTTAAATAAATTCATCAACCTTTATTTGGATGGATGGTTCCATTGAACCTACGTCTATGAAACTGCCTGCCAAAAGGCAAAAAAGAATAAAAAAACTTAATAAGAATAAAGACAAGGGAAACAAACAGAAGAATGGGACAAACAACACTAACTCCAGTTTTGTGGATGCAAACTTATGCGTGCAGCATGGATGACCACGCCCCGCCACGTGTCGCCATCCCCGTTTCGCCACGTATCCTCATAGCAGTGCATCCAAATTCCGCACGGGCATTCAACGCCGCACGCGACAATAAGGCATGCCCATGCTCCGCGCGTCCAACCCATGGACGTCCAACTTGGCTCATCCCAAACTCTGTGCACCCAAGTTCCGGGGTACTAACTCGACAACTTGGCGTGCACCTACTCTGCGCCCCCAAGTTTAGAGCGGATGTTCAACTTTGCTTAGGGACGATCAACTCCGAAGACACCACCTCCGCAAGGTAGAAATCAACCCTACGCGAGACCAACTCCGCGTGCACAAGGTTCCACACAGATGACCACCCCCATGTGCAATAATTAAATCAATGCGCGTACCAACTCCATGCGCGCTAACAATCTTACCTACCCGAGAACCATCTTCATTAACTTTACTTAAACATTATCTCCATCCATTGGAATCTATGCCCATGCGTTCCTAACACTTAAGTCAAGGTTAAACGTGGGACCCTAGGACCCCGCTCGGGACCACCAAGAGGGACCAAGTGGCATGGGGGAGGAATAAAGTTTAAGCCTCGCAAAAGTTTGCTCGATCAACCACCACCTCGGGGTTGGTTCTACCTTGATCGTTCTTGAGACAAAGGAGATGTTGACCAAGTGTTTTCCGGACTTCCTTATCGTATAATAGATAACTTGGATGATTAGGCTTAAAAACCTTGGAAAGAAATGAACAAAAAGGGGGATGTCACGCGTCTACTATTACAAAAGAGGGTGGCTCCTCTATTTGGTCTAATCACTACATAGAGGGTGCTTCATTAATGGAACTCGACACCTCCTTTTACCCTCTGATCTTTCCATTTACTACAGAGGATATTAATCCCCTTTCTCAAGAGTGCTCACTCTTACTCCCTCTCCCCAATCCTCCCCAACGATCACTGGCCCGCAAATAATCCAGGAAGATTAAACTCTTACCACCTAGCCATTGGACTACAACAGATATGTAGGTGACACCAGGATAGTAATTTTCACCATCTTGTGGTATACCCACAATATCTTTACCTACAAACTAACTTCGACTTTTTAGCAACATGGGACAAACTTAAGGCATATTCATAGGTTTTCTCCACAGTGAAAAATCTGGAGTTCCTTCGACAACATATATTTTTTTTTTTTTTGATTAACTCCAAAAAAAATCCCAGCGTGATCAAATAATTAGGGGGGGACACGATCCCCCACCGTCCATTAAGCGGGGGGCTCATTTAAAGCCGGGGCAAGACCAACACAAGCATGATATCATTCAGATGGGCGTCGAACCCCAGGGCCCAAAGGCTTCTGATGCCCCCTATGGCTCAACTTGGTGAATCCGAAATGAAGTAACTCGACGCAGCAAATACCTTTTACTTCAGCTTATGTAATGTTCTAAATAAAAAAGGATATATATATATCACTATTGCAACTAAATTGAACTGAGGTATATTTTAAAAATTTAAAAATCACAACAAGCTTTTTAAAAAAGGAGAAAAAAAAACTTGAAGACTCTCAAAAGAAAATTAAGGCCAAATGGCACAAGTGTTAATCCCTGCCATGCCAGAGAAGGGAAGGGGAAGGTGAATAAAAACACCAGCTGGTTAGCTTGAGTGCCTCTCCTGCACACCCAAAAAGAGGGCAGTGCCAATCAAAGTCCTAGCTGGGACGTTGGTAGTACACCTGGGGGCATGAATTGCATCCAAACTATTCAAATTCATCCATAGTACATGCTTATAAGGACTCCTTTTGCACACAAAACTTCAAATATGTAAATTGGGGAAGTATTTGGTTAGAATGCCATCCTTTTGGCAACCCATGGTAATTTGACCACTGCATAGCAAGACATAAACCAATACTTCAAAAAATGGAAATAAAAAATAACTTCAAATCCCTCAAAATTTACTAGCCAAAAAAACTTACAAAAAATAAAAATTAATGCACAAAAATGTTATATTAAGGCACGAGTAGTTATGGTGTTTTTAAAAATTAGCCGCCTAAGGCGCCCCCCCCCCCCCCCCCCCCCCCCCCCCCCCCCCCCGGGCGGAGGCAGGCCGGCCGCCTACCTCACCCCGCCCTAGGGCGGGTTGGCCCCCGGTCACCCGCTTTACCGGCCCCTAGCGGCTTTTTAGAAGACCTAATTTCTAATATCTATGGTATTTAGACACCACATTGTAATTTCAATTTCCCTCTAGTATTATTCACATTAAACAGTATTCAAACTACTATTTGAATGTCATTTTCTTTGTTAATTAAAATTTGATATTTTGTCATTTATTATTATTTTTAGTAAATATTAATTGTCTAATAAATAAA
>VIGQ01000287.1:2500-7500 GCA_009663005.1 Actinidia chinensis | reverse complement strand
GGACTATCTCCGGATGCCAAACAGCCTGTTAAAGTGGCTCACGGTCTGAGAGAGAAAGAAGGGCGGAGAGAGAGGGTTTGAAAGAGGGAAAGAAGAAGATACGTAGGCTGAGAGAGAGGAAGATAAAGTGATGTGTTGCGATGTGATACTTTTGTGCGAAAAAAATAATTTTAGATGAAATCTCAATCGTTAGATTAACTTAAATGCATTTCAACTGTAAATAACGAGAGATAGATTTTGAATTCAAACGTAGTTGTGGATTTGTGTTATAGATTAGATGGCGATATTAATAGTTACATCATTCCCTGCCCTATCCTATCTGGAGATTTAATTTGAGTCTATCATCCCGGATCGAGGTTAACTGCCCTACCGAAAAAAATATCTGCCTATTTTCAGGACAACGGTAGGGGGAAGGGAATCTCCGAAATAGGGTATTTGTCATCTTTAATTTTTTTTATTATTATTTTTTTTTGCCTCTCCCATATCTTAGGAGTTAGGATTTACATTTTTTAAAAAATAATCTTAGAAATATGTTTTTTTTCTTGTTAGAAGAGAGCACGCTATTGCAATAGAAAGTTTAAACTTTAAACTCACTTGAGCCCTTTTAACTTTGGAATAAAATAACTGAAGCCATAAATCTCACAAGGGAAGTCATTATCAAAATTTTAAAATAAAAAATAAACTATCTCACAAGTTATTCATTCTCAAAATGAGCTATTTTCTTATAAAGAAGTTCTTAAATGAACAAGACACATTCTAAGAATTTGTTGATTATGAAGATTGGTTGGGGATGCCAATACAGCAATACTCCCAACGCCCCCAACCCAACACTAAGAAGTTGCGGAAGGAAAGACCTAGTAGGTGTCTTTAGAATGAACTACGAACTCGAGCTCTGTTTTGATGATGCAGAACAAATTTTTGATGGAGAATTCGATTTTATATTATGCCTCGGGAACCGAGCACAAGATTTTAAAAACTCGATTTTTATATTTTGTCTGATCGGTTCTGATTTTGGGTTCGTACAATAATTCGAAGAGAGATAGAATGAATGGATTGAGAAGAGAGAGAGGAGATTATAGATAAGAGAGAAACATTGATTATTTGAAGGTAAAGAAGGCAATTCACCATAATGAGTAATAATTATTCATGGCATTAACAATGTGAATTGTGGCATTAATTATTTCCTTCTCGTAATTAAGAGAAAATGGTCACTGATGTTTTAAGAGTTACAAATAAATCAAAAGGTTACAAATCATATTTTAAAATCGATTATTTTCTTTATTTTCATTACATTATCCTTGTTGTATAGGGACATGACTTTTTATTTCTTTATTTTTGGAAAAATTACAAAAAATCATAAAATTTGATTTTAGTAATAAATTAAATTTTAAAGTTTAATTTTAACAGAATTGATCAAATTAAGTTTTTATAACTTTGGAAAACAAAGTTGTTCTATGTTTTTTTCATTTTAAAGTTTTAATCGATCAAATTATAATTTATTTTAAGAAAAAACAATAAAAATGGGACGTAATTAAGTCATTAAGACTTTAAAAGGGAAAACATAGATTATTTTTTAAAGTTTTTAGCGAAAATCAGTTAATTTTGTCAACTCTAGGTATATAAAAAATGATCTATAACTTTAATTGTGACTGAATTAAAATTATAAGTTTTAATGTATTAAAATAAACTATAAAATTTAATTTGTTACATTGTCAACCCTTTTTTTAATTTTCTGTTATTTTCTTCCACTCAAATATAAAATCAAAAGAAAGGATATTGTAAGACGAGGCGAGTCAATCTCTTGACCAATTTTCTTCACTTTCCTTTTTCAACGAAGGTCAAAAGGAAGGCATCTGTTTTAAAATCCTGACCAGTTGTCTTTTATTAAGTATTAAATACGAACATTCAAGATCGTCCGATGCAGAACTACGTGTCAAAGTACATATGGTAAGAAAATCAAAAAAATTGCCAAACTCATTGAAGGCAGAGAAAGTTCCAACCAAATATTCCAACTTTTCAAAATTATTACAGCACTAAAATGTAACTCGTGACACTATGGTTATATACCCAAGTTGATGTTGGAAAAATTTTTGGTATGGCAGTGTTTTCAAACATAATACATTTCAAGGAGCTTAGCCATATTATTTTCCTAAAAACAGTATTTGCCCCCACCAGATGGTGTGTACAGGTTATAGCAAATTTTCTTTCAAGATACAATGAAACTTGAACTCTTTATTCTTATTGTTCTTGTTTGGCAAAAAATAGTAACAGTGAATATCAACTTAAATTGTAAAAAAAAGAATCACACCTCTAAGATTTTTTTTCTGTATAATAAGCACAATCAGAATAATACTCAAACAATATTAAGTAATATGTATTTCTTCTCTATTTAATGATGTGAAAATGAACTAATAGGTGGTCTATTTATAGGCTACTATGCACTCCTTCAATTATAACATTTCGCATTGAATTATGACCATTGGATCAATCCATATGGTCACAATCTTTCGGATTAAACTATATCCATCAGATCACGCTGTGATGATCAACGGCTGAGATCGCAACTCTTCTAACCATCACACCCTTTGGGCCACGCGTGTGCCATGTCATCACCAACGGTTAAAATCTGGATACAAATCTCGAATCCCGATCTGTTGTGATTGATACTGGAGCTCCATGTAATTGTACAATCTCCTTTATGAGATAATGCCATTGTGGTCCATAGTGTGCGTATTCCTGATTGGAATGAAATCTGCTGTCTTGGTAAAACGATCACTATGCCCAAATTGAGTTGTCCCTTTCACTGGACGAGGAAATCCGATAAATAGTCCATTGTGATGATTCCTACATTTCACTTGATACTGTAGTGTGGGAAGTAGTCTTAATTGGCATATGAGTTCTGCCTTAATCTCTGACACTGTAAGGCATTGTGACATATTTCTGCTGCCTGCTTCATACCTATCCACCATTACATTCCTTCAAATCCTGAGATCTTCATTAGTCCAGAGAATTGCCCATTTTGTCTGTGTCCCCATACATTATCTGCCGCTTGAGAATAAAATGTCGGGCACGCGATATTCTGTTTCGCCATTGGATTATGTGGCGAGTGGGGGTCAACCTTTTTGAATTGGGGATTTTCCATTTGCTCAGTTTAATCTCCTTTAAAATTATAGCTCCACAATAATTACTACACATAAACCCTATATTCCATAGCGACCACTTCCAATTCTAAAACCTCATTTTTTCTTTGTAATACCGTTGTTTTCTATTAATCCATTCAGTTTTCGGTTACTTCTGACTCAGAGTATATGCTACTACATTTGCCTTCCTGGATGATTGATGTCAGATTGTAGTCTTTTTATCAGTTCCAACATCTTAGTTGCCTGAGATTCAGCTCTTTTACGTGTAAATATATTTCAAGCTTGGTGATCAGTGTATTACTCACATCTCACCCCGAACAAGTAGTGCCACCATATTTTCAAACCAAAGATAACTGCTACTAACTCAAGGTCGTGAGTAAGGTAGTTCTTTTCATGTGGCTTCAACTGCTTGAATGAGTCTTTCAAAGTCTGCAACACTATCATCAAGTAATCTGCATGCTGATTCTCACTCTTTGAATATATAAGGATGTCATCAATGAAAACGATTACAAACTCATTCAAGTAAATTCTTTACAAATTCGGTCATAGATCAATAAATGCTGATGGTGCATTGGTTACACCAAAATGGCATTACTAAGAACTCATAATGTCCATAACGCGTTCTAAAAGGTGTCTTTTCAAATCATCTTACTTCACTTTGAGTTATTGAATCCCATACGCAAATCAATTTTGAAACTACTTAAGCCCCTGTAGTGGTCAAATAAATCATGATTCTTGATAACAGATATTTGTCTTAATTGTACTTTATTCAAATCACGGTAGTCAATACATAATATCAACGTCCTGTCTTTTTCTTCACAAATAACATTGGTACTTCCACGGCGACGAACTCGATCGTATAAAACCTTTATCTAACAATTCTTCCAGCTGTATCTTTACCTCCTTCAACTACGCAGGAGCCATACGGTATGGTGTTTTAGAAATTGGATAGGTTCCGGGTGCAACCTCAATGTTAAATTCAATTTCCCTATTCACAGGCATCCCTAATAACTCCTCAGGAAACTCAAAGACTACAGGAATGTCTGTCATAAACAAGTCTTTGACGGAAGACCTATATCACACTACATAGATACCACCACAATAGTAGTTGGGCAACAAGCCATGGATACAAAGTATGGAGGAGTGGTTACCTATCATCTCTTCCTTCTAATCGGATGCTTGTTGTTTTGAATTCTGAAAAATTACACATTTTCTTCGGCCAATGGATTGTAGCCCCTTTCTAAACAACCAATCCATTTCGAATATGACATAAAAATGTCCCATTTCTAAGGGGATAAGATTGAGTTATTACGTTCACAATACAAACACTACAGTCTTGATAGACAGTTGAGCAGATTATGCCCTTATTCGTGAGTTGTGATATTGCTAACTCCATAGCCTATCGGTTCAGGTTTTTTTTTATTCAATCTCCTTAGCAAATTTTGTTGATACAATGTATGTGAAGAGCTCGTATCAATAAAACATAAGAAGGTAAAGAGCATATTAGATCTGTTACCTACAACCATGATTTAATCATTTCTTGCATCTCTTCGGTCATAGTGCAAACACTTGTCCTATCTTTGTTTATTCCCACTACCACTCCGATTCCTTTGGTTACCCTGGTGATTCCCTTTTGGTCTCGCATTTCCTCCTCCTTGATTTTCCCTCGGCGCTATTTTCCAGGTTCTCAGCTTCGGACAATTTCTTTCAATGTGACCCGCTTCGTTGTAGTGAAAACATCTGACATCAGGCTTGTTCCTCCAACATTCTCTTGAGTGATTCTTCCCACATGTCAGACATGTCGGTATTTCCCACTTCTGATTTCTCCCTTGATTTCTCCAATTTGATTCTGGCTTTTGT
>VIGQ01001144.1:27500-37500 GCA_009663005.1 Actinidia chinensis | reverse complement strand
GTAATTTGATCATTTCAATAGAGAGTTAATCTCTCAATTTGGGATAGTTTTCTGCTTTATATCATTCTTATAGATATAGCCGTAATTCAGATTACTGAATGTCATATAATTTTAGATTCATTTTGATCTCTCAAGAGGTAATTAATCATCACTCATAAAGATTTAGTTCTTTAGAGTGAGTCTGAAGACAATTATTAAAATTAAAGTCCTTTGGATGGTGATTTTAAGGCAAAGAGTTGAAAATTCAGAGTGATTTTGAGTTGCTCGAAATATAAAGGAGCAGATTGGCGCAGAGTGGTTAACGAGGGAGTGGGCAAAAGATTATACATCCACAATTTTGTGATTCCTATAGAATGTGAGATTGTGTTATTTCCACTACTATTTTTGGATACTTTATTACTGTTGTTCATCGTTTCTTACTTATTGGTTTGATTATCATTGATAGACAGCTTATTGTGGAACCTTGGTGGTGTAGTTGTTGATCACTTGATCCAAGACCTTTGGGTACCAAATATGATATTGCTTCATAGAGTATTTTGTTATTTTTAGAGTAGTTGATTTCTTATTCCTCCTTTGGCAAATCCTAGGTGTGTAAGTTTTTTTACATCTTAATTAAATACGGGAGCAGTAAAAACCTAAAAAATGGAATTATGGGCGTAACTTCATTAGAACAGATCGTAATAAAAAAATTATAACTTTTTTTATAAACAAAATGTCTAACATTTACCTCAATATGTGTAGTACACTATTTTTTACATACATATCTTCCGTAATATTACGACACCATCGTAACATACAGTATACCAATCATCATTTTATCATAACTAATCATAATATTTTTTTGGTATACTTGTATTATAGATCTTCCCTTACAAAAGATATATAATAATATATCTTAAAATTTTGGGTGATACAATTTCTTTGAATTTAGTATTCATGTGCTCTTATTTATGCCACGTATTAAATTAGCATACATTACTGTCTATTATAACTAATTTTAGTGGGATAGAATCTCCGCAAAGAAAGAAAAATGAAAAGTTTGAACACACATTTTACATATATATATTATTTGCACACAAGTCATTCACGCCGTGCCCCGCGGCCCTTAGTAGTTCCGGCCAATAGAGACCAGTCGTGGGCCACCATAAAGGTATTTAGCGCGGTTTGGAAAATGATTTGCATGGTTTTGACTAATAATTCCTCTCATATTCCCAACCTAACACGTCCCAAATTACAAAGCGGTCGCGTAAGGAACCAACTATCCATTTGTTAAATTCCGATAGCTAACCCTTAGTCTCATCAATAACAACCCCACATGTACGATACCAACACTACTTTCAACAACTCAATAAAGAAATTTTGGAAGTTTATCTCAACGCCATCTTAGGTCAAGTAAAGTTTTAAGACTCCATCTTCACTAGCTTCCTACTGTTGCAGTACCATCTCAATTTGACATATGCCATCCACCTATTCTCCGCGATCTTTTGGCCCACAATCTTATTTGGTCAACTCGATATTACGCCGTGATTTCATCACATGTCTGTGAACTATTTATCTATAAAAGGCCGCTCACCCTTCACCGGAACGGGGTAACTACATTCTCACTATTTGAGTTATTAATATACATTTCTATGTTTGTGCTCTAATCTACAAATTCACCTCGGTCTCATCTTTATGCCGGAGGGATTTAACTGTCTCACCCCGGCCGGTGAACATTTGGTTCCTTGCGTAGGTTCGCCGAGTTAACACCTAACTTCTGATATGATATAACTGATGCAAGCTGCTGTTAGCAGAGGAAAGAACTGAAATAACAGAAAGGGGAACAAAGGAGAATACAGAGACTGGGAGACCAACTAGGCTTAGAAGGAACCAGTCAAGGTGGAGATATATACTGTCAGGAATCAGATGGTGGGCAAGAAACAGTTAGCAAACAGTTAGAAATGGAAAGGCATGGCTGAGAGTAAAGCTGTAGCTGAGTTAGTTTACAAACGTTCGTTGTTAGATTCTCTTGTTAGAACTAATCAAGAATGAGATTGGATGTTAAAAGGATTGTAAACATTAATAAGGAATAGAACAATATCAGAAATTCTTCTTTTCTCTCTGGATTCTCTCTAAACTCGAATTAGAGAAACTTGTTCTGTAAGAACAAAGCTTCAAATTCAAGCTGTTCTTAACATTGGAGCTTCATTTCTTGTTCTTCAATGCTGACGGTACCAGTTTATGCAAGATGATGAGGCCATCAAGAGTCTTAATGAGTTTAGGGAAGGAACTAAAACTCACATTCGAGATCTCAAAAACACGATTACAAGATTCATGCTTGCTGTTGATCAGAGATGGGCTGATCTTTCAATCATTCACGCATACTTCTGATGATAATTTTCAGGCACTACTCCTACTTTCACCACAACAATCACACAATCATCCATTTCGATCTATGACATTGATATATCCTCACTTTGATGGAACTAAGGTGTCCAGTTGGGTGTTAAATTGGACAATTTTTTTCAGTTTTACAATATTCCTGAGACCAAAGGTTAATGCATTTCTTCTTTTCATTTGGAAGGACCGCATCAGTTGGTTTAATGGATGCATTCTAATGGCTTCTTTGATTCTTGGAAAGGATTCTGAAAGCTCTTACCTCAGAGTTGGTCCCTTCCTTTATATGAAGATCACAGAAGTGCATTGTCTAAAGTGCAAGCAACAAACTCAATAGCAATATATCAACTCAATTTGAAATTTCTCCACTAGGCTATGGCTTTAGCTATGATACAAAAGATAAACTCAATGATGAAGAGCAAGATGGGGATGATGAAGAACAGATGCTGCCCCCATTGAGGAGTTAAGTAGCAGAAAAACTTTCTACTATTCCAGTAACATACATCCTGAAGTTTAGGATTCCTGCTCTATCTGGACCATATTATGTCCACGACCTATAAAGGTTTAATGTCAAATCATCAACCATTCTGTTAATATTTTCATAGCAGTGGTAGTACACTAACTTCATTCAGAAAGGATTGTTCATCGGTTGGGATTATCGTTGTTCCTTCAGACCGTTAAGTGCATTATTCTTTCATTGTTGAAGGACCCTTCCACAAATGGGCCTCCTTTTAGAGATTTGATTTTTTCAGAATGGGGATTGGGTCAGGTGAAACTGCATCCTTATAAACAAAAGTCACTAGCACACAGGATTTGTCTATGGATTTTATCCAGGGTCTTTTCAAGCTCAGTCAGAGGTATTATGGTCCTTTTCTAGTTTGCAAAGAAATTGGGATAAGTGGCTTATCAATTAGAATCTTCCTGCTAATTGTCAAGTACATCTTGTGTTTTCATATCAAATGCCTACTGTGTTTCATGTTTTCCCTTGAAACCATTTGTCTGTTCACCTTACCTATGGAGATTGTGAATTTCCTAATACTGGGACAGGAGCTACAAGTGTCTATGAACCATTGGCCATTTTAAATAGTCATGTAGTGCCTTTGGCCGTTGAAGAGAGTTCCTGAGAGATCTTATTTTCCTTCAAGAAAAATTTGTCCACAGTTGAACTGGGAGGACAAGTTTGATGTCATGGGGATAGGAAGATACGAATCTAACTGATGCAGCTGCTGGCCTAGCAGAAGAAGGAACTGAAATAACAGAAAGGGGAACAAAGGAGAATACAGAGACTGGGAGACCCAACCGGCTAGAAGGAAACCAGCAGATTGAGAAATATACTGTAAGGAATCACGATGGGTGGCAATAAACCAGTTGAACAGTTAGAAATTGGAAAGGCATGGCTGGAGTAAGTGTAGCTGAGTTTGTTACAAAAGTTTATTGTTAGATTCTTTCTGTTAGAACTAATCAAGAAGAGATTGGATGTATAAATGGATTATAAAACATTTAATAAGGAATAGAACATATATCAGAAATTTTCTTTTTTCTCTCTGGAGTCTCTCTAAACTCGAATTAGAGAAAGTTGTTCTGTTATAACAGAGCTTCCAATTCAGCTTGTCCTAACACTTCTTGAACAATTCCGACTATTGAACAAGAACCTTGACTTGTTCGCGAATTTGCTACCACAATACATATTTTAAATAACTTTTGGCTTAAAAAATGATATTAAAAATATAGCTTGAAAACTTTGGGTGATACAATTTCTCTGAAATTTCGGCTATTTTGCTTATGAAGGACAATAAGAAAGACCCAGAATTAGACGCATCTACATGGAAAACTACAAGTCCCCCCCTACAAGTAACCACTTGCAAGAAAATATAATAAAAAAAGAAGAAAAAAAATGAAACATATTCGACATTTACTTATTACCTCTTCGAGGGGTGGAATTAAAATTTTATTTGGTGGCTAAACCACACGAAAATTTTTTGACAACTATTAATTGTTATGCTTGCGGTCCTTAACGAGTTTTTCACTTCCGTATTTTACTTGTACTTGCTTTTTCATGGAACAAAATACAATTTTCGATTTACTCCTCTCAAGTTTCATGCAATAGAGATTTCATAGCCCTAATTGTATATAGTTTTTAACCGTTGATTATTATTACTGTTTTTTTTACTTGATATCTTTTTCTTTATATTTGGGATTCATTTGCTCTATTTATAAACTCCCAAGTAGTTAAATTAGCGTATATTACTATACACTTATAACTAACTTTAAAAGAAATAAATTTAACAGTTTTGATGCACGTTTTACTATAAATAATTATTTGCACACAAGTCACTGGGGGCCATGACCCCCCCAAAAAGGTTATATTAGCGCGTTTTAGGAAAGAGATTTGCATGCCGTTGACTAATTATTCCTCTCGTATTCCCAACCACTACTTATGAAAATATAAAAGCGGTTGAGTAATGACTAATCCTAGCCTCATTCAATAACAACCCCGCACCCTTAGTATTCCGCCCAGATAGAGACCAAGTCGTGGGCCACCAACAAAGGTTATATTAGCGCATTTTAGGAAATGATTTGCCCCGTTTTTGACTAAATATTTCCTCTCATATTCCCAACCTACTACATACGAAAATACAAAAGCGATTGAGTAAGGACTAAACTATCATTTGTTTAAATTCCGATAGCCTCATTCAATAACAACCCCACATGTACGACTACCAAACTACTTCACACAACTCCATAAGAATTTTGGGCCAACGAAACTGTGTCCTTAATTGGTAAAAGCATTGGGGTTTGTACAACTTCTCAGGCGGCTCTGAGCCAACCAACTATCATTAGGCTATTGAATCCTGAGCGGATAAATCGCAAGATCTCGGCTTTGGCCATTGGAGTTGTGGGACTAATTTTTTTTTAGGTTATTGTCAATTGCGTGAAATAAAATATAAATATTTTTATATATTTTATATTTTAAGTTGAGTGATTAGTATGTGAATTCACACTATATCATGAATATTAAGTTAAGTCGGCAAGTATTGAGCCAAATATATAACCAAAGATGTCGATTGATTTTTCAATTGGATTAGGAAAGAATTAACCAATGAAATAAATTAAGGAAAAAAGATGATTTAAGCAATAGGAAATCATTGTTGGTGTGGGATTGAGATTTTTTATATTATTTGGATTTGCAAAAGAAAATTCCTTGTTCTATGAGGATTTCCTAAAAGGGATCCTTGGTTTTCAACTTATTTTAGGATTCCTAATTAAAGAGGTTATAAATACATGAGAAAGACAACCCTAATTGATGTGAGAGTCATTCATATCAATCATCCGCAATCTATGTACTTGAGATATTTTTAGAGCAATAATTGGGAAACTTCATCTTATTTTTCAAGAGTGTAATGACTTAATTCATAACAAGGCTGAAATCCTTTCGACGTACTCTAAGCGAGTGGATTTAAGTTTAATTTGCAGAAGATTCGGAGGTGTTGAAGGATTTATACTCAATTACTATTCACGAAAAGAAAAAAAAATATCAAAATGGACTCGTATACAACAAGTAGCACCCGACAAGTTCGAGGATTTGATACCTTAGGCATGTAGATTCGGTTAGATTGGATTTATAAGTTATAACTTATATTTTGCATAGTGGATTGGTTGGTTGAATTTAGTCCCATAGCTTCTTTTATATTTTAAGTTTTTTCACGAAAAATCGCGTCTTTTTTTGTATTCCATTTTATTTTTATGCTGACTACCTAAGTTTTGTGACTAATTAGCTTATGCAAATTCATAAAAGTAAATCAAAAATTTGATTTTACACAAAGAACTTGAACTCCTTCAAGAGACAAGATACTCGCGTCTCCACTTGATTCACAGTTTGTTCATTTTTCTCTAATTTCTATGTATCTTTAGATTTTAGTTTTAAGTACTTTTTGTGGGGTTGAGTGTTTGAGGGAAGGAGGAAGAAAATCGAAGATAGACACATATGGTGGTTGAGCGACGATTGACGGTAGCTGATAGTGCTTAAAATGTTCGCTGCAAGGCAGAAATAGTGAGTTTGGCTGCTAGAGCTATTTTCGAGAACAACCCTCCGCGGTCAGTCAGTGACAGAGATAGGTAGATAGAGAAAGTGCAAGCAATATCTAGATATGTTAAATATGAGTACTTTTGAGTGAAAAAGGGTTGACCTTATATAGCACAGTTCAGTGTTACCTAGGTGCGCCAACTGTCATATTATTGGATGTACTATAGCTCGACCTTAATATATCACAGTTGGCGGCTGACCCAGTCATGCCTCCAAGGCCTATTGATAGCTAGTCATTATTTTGCCGATGTCTAGATTCAGGTGTGAGGGCTTTCAAAGAAAGCTCATCATGAAAATTACCTTTTGTCCTCTGGGTGTGCCTTGGGGATCAAGATCAAGACATCAACCGTTGCCCCCACCTCGACCAAATTTTGGCATAGTAACCCTACTACCCCGAGCTTATTATAGAGCAATATCTTTACAGCGGTGCTTGCCACAACTTAAACAAAGTTAACGGCGGTAGTGTTTCGATCGAGCTCTGTTGTAAATTCCCCACTAAGCTTGCTTTAGCGACAACTTGGCGATGATGTCTCCCTATCTCGTCTAGAGCTGGTAGTCGTGTATTTTTATCCTCTTATAATTGTCCCTCAGTTTGCATAAGCTAGATTGATGCAAACGAGGTCATGAGATTAGGATGTTTATGAATTTTTGAAGTTGAAGCTCAGCAGGGTAGGTGAGGTAGTGACTGCCAGTTTTGTCCAATCCTTATACTGTGGTTTCCACGCATCGGGATTCTATTTCCTCCAACTCGATTTGGGCATAGATGTTGGAGTGTCGTTTGGTGGAAATGTGCGGCGATTAAACTACGAACGTGTTCGCTTCTGATTGGCTCAGAATGAAATTTTGGCCTGCCAAACAACGCACCTAAGGCGGGTTTGGCAGGTTTTTCCCGCCTCTTGGCCTTCCTATAAATAGCCTTTTCCAGAATTCTGAGAGTTTAAGAGAGAAAAAAGTCATGCCAGAGGTTCTGTTGCTATCGTCCGACCATTGCGTTGTTTCTGATGACGATTATTCTCAATTATCTCTGTTAGTGTTTTACTTAAACTTTATTTCATTTTTTCGAATGTCTGCGTATGTATGCCTGTGTTGTTTGTATTTTTATATTGGAGTTTTTTGTATGTTGTTGGTTTCTGGCTAGGCTTGTCCGCCATTGACGGTTTTTCAAGTTTGATTGTTCTCTAGAATTTTGGTTGCTTCTGACCTATTTCCTATGATGAAACGGGTCTAACCTCCGCCATATAATGTTCGTTGATTTGGTATTTTGAAAATCCATCATGTAATTGGGTCCTAAAAGTTAGCTTTACAATGGAACTGATATCATGACCAGACTCCAAGTATTGAACAGGTTATGAACAAAGAAAAATTCACTATCAAGATGAATTCTGCAATTTCCTGCAGCAAAATGAGTCAAATTAAATGAATTTCCTCAATTTTACAATCCAATGAATGCAATTTTTTAGCCTCGATTGTAGGCCCATAACTTGCTAGTTTTCAAAACTGCAATAAAGCGGTGTACAAAAATTTCAAGGTAAACGAAACAGTTACAAAGCCTTTTTACTTAAGATATTTTGTTGCCCAAAATGCTTTGGTCGACAGAAGTTGCGATCGAATATGTGAATTCCAACGACTCTATTACTATTCCAATAGAAAGATTAGATATTTTTTGGCTATAAATACAACTCTTGGTTGTTGAAAACGTATGAAAGTGTTATAAATCTCTCTTTACTCTTGCCATTTCCATTCTTTAACACTTGAATAGTCCCCTCTCAAAACTAGATTTGTATTTCATCACAGGTGGGGGGGGAGAAAACCCCTTTTGATCTTACTTTTCTTTATTCATATACTTTCGGGTTTATTTGTGAGTTTTCTGCTACAAATTTAATTCATCGTGAGAGAAACCTTGAGTGATTGTTTATATTCTAAACGAGAGGTTTCTCTTGAAGATTAAAAGGTTTATCTATTGATTGTCTTCCCAAGTAGGACATCTTGTTGAAAACTAGAGCACTCTAGTTTGTAAAAGGTTTTTCAAAGCACCCACAAACTTGAACTAGATAATCCCAAGAGAACTTGAAGAGTAGACCGTGGAAGTATTTTGTGCGAACCCTATAAATTATTGTTTGGCATTTTCTATCCCTTAATTCCTTTAAGTTTTCGTATTACATTATATAACTGCTTATAGCATTTTGATAATGTCATATTTACTCATTGCAAATATTTTATTAGGAGCAATTAATTTGAGAAATTAATTATGATAATTTTACTTAGACAATTTATTGCAAACTTATTCACCCTTTTAGTTTACATAACAAAAGAATTTCATCTAAGTTTTAACTTTTAAAGTAGAAAATCTATTATACTTTTTATATAAATTGGAATTTTTTTTTTATAGAGGGTGGTCAAGATAATTAGCTTATTTTTTAGGGGGCCCCTTAATGAGAAAAAAATTATTTCAAATTTCATAAACAACATAAGAGATTTTCATACTTCAAAATTTAAACACCAGAAATCTTCTCCTGTGGAGTTCCTCCTCCACGTAATGATTGGACTGCATATTGTGGGTCCAAACGCCGTTTAATCGACCTAAGTTGGGCCCTATTTAGTTTAACTATTTATTTAATATCGTACATTCTACTTATAGGCATTTTTGAGTTCATTGTAGGTTTGTTGAGAAAGGCGAGAATTGAGCCATAAAAAGTACAAAACGAAGTATGAAGAAAGAAGGTTCAAATTACCTTGAACGTTCGAACGCACACCATGAAGAATCTTTGGCGTTCGAACGCAAAGAGGAAAATTTATGAATAACCGTTCGAACGCCTCTACTTACAGTTCGCACAGGTGCGAGAGTTGAATTAAAGAGTTTCGAACCGCCTCTGCTTAACATCGAAAAATGCGAGACTGAAAAGTTTTGTTTTTGCCTAAGCGTTCGAACTCTTCATTAAAGAAGGGATTAGGCTTTCACACGCCAAGAAGAAAATAGCAGAAGATTGTACTAAGCGTTCGAACTATCATTGAAGAAGGAATTGGCGTTCGAAGCCAGGCAAATCTTGGAATATTCCTAATCTGTTTAGAGGCTCGAATTTAGAAGTGCCCTATATAATATCTTTATATCTTTTGACAAGGGGACGTGATTTTTATGGTTTTTCTTCTCAGCCTCTAAGTTTAGTTTTTAAAGGTTCTTCATTATTTCTTGTAGTTTTAACATTAAGTCTTTTTTGTTTAATTAATTAAAGTTTTTTTTTAATCATTCAATCATTGTTTTTTTCAGTTTTCCTGTTGTCGATTTAATTACTTGGTTATATCTTTAGATTATTATTTAAATTGAATGTATCCAATAATTTAGATATTCTTTACCCTAGCTGAGTGGCTAGTTTTCTTTACTTGGGATCGATTTGTGAAAGTCATCGGGAATCAAGGATGAACAATGGAGTAATTATTTTCACCGTTAGATTCTTTTCTAATCTAAATAACTTTCGAAAACTTTTGGGAGTCCTATTATGTTCGATAAACATCGTGTTTTTTATTCGGATCGATGATGCCCTA
>VIGQ01001144.1:5000-22500 GCA_009663005.1 Actinidia chinensis | reverse complement strand
GATGGATGAAAGACATCTTGAGCAAATTACGGACCGGCATATAAATGAATGAAAAGACATCTTGAGCAAATTACTCTTTTTTTTTTTATCGGTTAAAAAGATTCATGATCAATTGAGAACTTTACAAGGAAATTGCCGAGAAAAATCGAGAGTACAAAACAAAGGCACAACGCACAAACTCATGACAAAAACTTTTTGAAGCCTAAGACAACTGGAATGAGATCTGAAACCGCACAAACCTGATATGCCAAGAAATCTTAACTAGCATGCCAACACTGGCTTCAAACTAGAAACCAATACAAAAACAGTAGGACAACATTGAGGATGTCAAATTGCCCAACAAAAATGTAACAATAAAACTTCAACATCACCACATATCCCACTACAGGATCTGAACCCGAAACCAACTATAAACATAAACAACAAGGATGCAGCAGCAAGAACTTGAAGCTGAAGCAGACTTAGGGAATCAAGCTACTGTGCCTCAGCAAAAACAGCTAACCAGCATTGGGCATTCTAGAGAAAGAAAAGATTTGCTAATGGTAGCAAATGAAGAAAGAACTGTAGGAATCAAGCTTTTGTAAAACCTCGCATAAGCATACAACAAGCAGAAGTAGCAGAAGGAACTAAGAACTGGAGCAGACATCAGCAACAAAACTCTCAGCAGTCAACACCTCAGCTAACAGGCATCATCATCTACTTGGAGAATCAGCAGCGCAGCAGCTTTAGCACGAGCTAGCATACATTAGGGGACTAGGGAGCTAAAACTTAGAACAAGGTCCACAGGAGCAGCAGGATAAATTCCCAGCTTATGAACTTCGTGTAAAACGTTTAGCCTAAAGCCAACAAGCTTCCAATACCAAGAAGTAATGACATGAGAAGTATGTTCAAACCCGACAATACAACAAAAGTCAATCCAAAAGCCAAGCTTATCAAGGCATCAAGGGCTTAGATCCGGGAACATACTATACAAAATTTTAAAGATTGAACTTGAATACGCCCCTGGAGATGGCATCAGGTGTTCACCTTACCTTAAAAATCCTTTTGTTCCGAGTCTTCCCATGTAGAGTATTACACATGCCTTGCATATGCCAATTCTTTTGATTTTGGCCGGAAACCTGGTTCCACTCGGGCGCCTCTTTGATCAGCCATTGTTTACCATTGCTTGAGGATTGCATTGCCCGGGAAATCACACACCAAGCTTTTGGTTTACCCAAAGTCTGTTTGCACAAATGTTCTATTGGAAAAATAGGTGATTAAGCATTTCATTTTGTGCACTACAAAGAGGGCCATGATTGATCTTCAATTGTAGTCTCAGAGTTGTTTTTTGTCAGAGACGGTCTTTTAGACCAAGCCAAAGGATAATAGAGAGTGCCTGTGGATGATGGCTGCAAATGCCATACCAGCTGTTGCCATGTAAGCTTATATTGGTCTGGGCCTTGGAAGAATTCATAAGATAATCTGGACTGAAATTACCATTAGGAACCATTGATTGCACAATGTCAAAGATGCCCTTGTCTACTGCTCTGCCCCACAATGATTTCATCTCTAAGGGATTCATAATCTGTTTTAGGAGGGGGAGCAGAGTGTGTTTTTGGTATCTCCTGGAGAAGCGCCCCCCTTCAAATAGACTTAGTAGGAACCCATGAAACCCATTAAGCATTCTTTTTAGCTTGGATATCCCCAAAGGGTTTTAGATAGATGAAGCCTTGTCCAGGCTTTGTGATTCTTAGGCAATAAACCTCCCTCTATTTTGGGGAGGATTACACTTCTTTCCAGGCAATCTAGGGCTTTTTATGAGGTGCATTTCCCACCCATGGAAGTTCCTGCCATAAGCTGAATCAATTTTAGATTTGAATCCTGCTGGGAATAGGGAGGATAGAGAGCCACCAATAACAACTCTAATTGCCTTGCAAGACAGACTTGATTAACTTGTCTGCCCTACAATATGAAAAGAATTGCGCCTTGCTCATGCACTAATGTTATCCGAAATTCTGTCAATTAAAGGGAATACTGGAGATTGAGTTAACCTGGAGTCAGCCAATGGGATTCCCAAATACCTAAAGGGGAATAAGCCCTTGGGGAAACCCCTGATATCTCTTTTATTCTTTCCAAGTCTGTGGGTCGCCATTATGTCGGCATGCATGCAACGCAATATTTAGTCTAATTGATGCCAAAACCTGAGCATTCTCCAAAATGATTGAGTTTTCCCATAAGAAGGGAGACAGAGGTTGGATCCCCTCTGGAAAAAAAGGACGCTAAATCATCAAGCATAAGCCAAAATGGGAATTTTAAGCCCTCACCACATCTGGGGTGGAAGTTGAACAGTCTGGTTTGGTGGTGTAATTGTAATTCCGCAAGATTCTGGAGAGATATCCAGACAAAGAACAAAAAATGAATGGAGATATGGGATTCCCCTGCCGAATAAGCCCCCCTCTCCCCTTGAAGAAGAAACCATGCAAAGAACATTATAATAGCAAGAGAGAATGAGGTGATGAATCATGTCATAAATCCATGCATGAGTATACAAAAAACGTACTGGGGAAATTGTAGGACTGTTCGCATGTCTTGTAATAAAAAGCCCAATCAATTGAGTTCATAAGCTTCGCTTAATCAACATTACAGCGATGCATCTCGGGAGATGTTCACTTTCCTGCTATATTGCCTTATGTAAAAGTTCCTGTAAGGGAGGAAGATGTTATCCACCATAACTATTTTGGATGATGAAAGCAGCTTGGCCAGGATCAAGTAATAACTCCTAGATATAGCAGGACCAAGCCTTGTGGCAATAATTTTGAGATGATTTTGATACAAACATTGTGCAGCAAGCAACATGGGCCTGAAGTCCCAACTGTCTGCATCTGTGGTTCTTTTGGGGAATCAGGGCAAGGATTGAGTGATTTGATTGCTTTAGGAATTTGGCCGAGAAATAAGAATTTCAAGACAGCATCTGTAACATCTCCTCACCCACTAGGTCCCAAAGCATGCTTGAAAAAGAGGGAGGGAGGAAACCATCTCGGCCAGGGGCCTTGTCCACCCCAATGCTTAAGAGAGCATTTTTTGATTTTCTTCCTCCGTAACAGGAAGAACAAGGGCAAGGGATTGGGATGATCCGATCCGCCCATTACAAAGCAAATTGGATGGAGTCTCGAACAATTTCTTTTAGTACCAAGCAACCCCCTAGAAGGTCATTGAACGAATGCATCTCTAACTTGTCTTGCGCGATTGTTGATATGGACCCATCTTCAAGAGAGATAGAATGGAATTGTCCTAGTACGGCTTGCTTTTGATTCATATTATGAAAGAACTTTGTCCCCCCTTGTCAGTGTTCTTTAGAAATTTTTATTTTCGCACACAATTTGAGAGCAAGAAGCTCAGTTCACCTCGGCTAGGCTAAGGGCTTTGGCTCTCAGGATGGGGATAGCTGCTTGAAGCTGGAGTCATTAGGGTTGTTATAAAAGGCTGTTGCTGGGGCCTGCTGTAGCTCCTCCCGGCTGCCGTGTGAGTCTGTGGAGAATGTGGGAGAAGAAAGGTAGCTTGTTCAAGGACTTGCGAGGGCTTTAAGGGTTTAAGTTCTTACCATAATCGACAACAAGAAGTTGTTCACTCCACATATAAATCCCAAGAGCTACGTTACCCACTGCCTGAGTTATCGTGCTCACCCACATTAAGACGAATTTAAAAAGGAAACGGACCGCGGTTATCTTATTCCATAAAAAGAAACTAAACATGGAGAGTGGTACGAGAGTTTTCCACTGGAGGATCATATTTAGCTTGGAGCCAGATACCTCTCTGTGTCCATTCAGTTACCATGACTCTATCCAACTTGCACCAAATAGAGTAGTGATTGTCCAAATGAAGAAGGCTCTCCTGTGGATCTATAGGTCAGAAGGTCCTAAGGTATAGCAGAATTCCTTGAATTCCCTATTTTCAATTTTATTTGTTATAACAAGGCATACCATTGATTCTTTTCTCCATTACTTAGGGACAGTGTGAAGTCCCCAAAGAGAATACGGGGTGGTGATGGAATGGAGTGGAACCTGAGTAAGTTTTCCCAAAGGGATCTTCTCCCCACATGCAGTGTTGAACACATATACAAATGTAATTAAAAAGGTTAAGCCTAAAGATTACAAGTGGCTGGCAATGTATGGCTTGATCAAGATGTCTTAGAATGGACCAGAGTTACTAGTCTCTTATCCAGATCACAAGAATCCGACCATGGGGTGGTGATGAAATGTCCCACCATTTTACACCACAGGGCATTTATTTTTGGATAATCTCTACAGAGATTGAGGCTAAGCTTTGTTTCTATAAGCCATATGACTGGCCCGACTTCTTCAAGCTGCTTTAAAGCATCCATTCTGTTTCAGAGGCTGATTGAGGCCTCTGATGATTCCAAGAGGATATAATCATTGTTGTAAGGGAATGGAGGAATTATCCCCCATGTCCACACAAAATTCTACCAAGGTGATGTCTTCCAGTACATTTTCCTTGGTGATCTTTTTCTTTCTTTTTCACCTTTTTCTCCCCCTTTGTCGAAGGCGGGGTGAGAGTTGGATTTTTTTTGAAGATGATTTTTCTGGGCCCTTTGTAGGTAGTTATGGAGGCAGTTTCTGTGGCTTGCTGAGATGAATCCCCCTTCAAGGAACCAATTGGAAGGGTAGTTCCCTTGCTTTGAGTTTCTTGCTCTCAGCTACTGTATGGAATGTGTGGTGGCTAGCTCAAGTATATTTACACCTCCTAATTGTTGGGGAAAGGAGATTGCATTGGGTACGTCTCTTGGAATGCTTGGAGGGTGCACTAAAACAGGCTAAGGATTAGCCTTGAAATAGGCTCTCGGTTCGGGTTATGGGGGAGGATAGGGATAGAATCCGGGATAAGTGATATGCTCCAGATGTTTACGGGGTTAAGCTCAATATGGAGGACTGAAACGTCTGAATAGGCGCAAGGATTAGGCTCTGGGATAGATTCTCTGTTAGGTTCATGGTTTAACTGGGATAATTTCCTGGTCAAGCGAGGATAATGGGAATAGCTAAAGCTGATGCAGTTGTTGTACTTGAGAGAGATCCAGGATGTTTAGGAACCCATTCCTTCTGAATAGCGAGCTGAAACACCTCCCTTGCGCCACCTACCTGATGGTTGACCATGCAGCACCTCTAGCCCCTAGTCTGGAGGATGCCAATGTTTGCTCTACTACATTTATTGGTTCGTTTGGTTATATCTTACAATTCTCTTGGATGTGTACCTACCATTTGATAGTGGGGAGGCGGACAGATTTGGCCAAGTTTTCATAATAGACATCTGCTGATGATACACCCCCTTCAGGACACAATACGATCGACAGACTGCAATAGCTTCTTCACCATTGTCAATCTCTACACAAACATATAGCATAACGTGACCCTTCTTTTTGAGTAGTCAGTTTGTCCATATGAATTGTTGCCAGCCATAGAGCCAAATTTTCCAAATGTCATTGGATTCCAAAAGGAGTAAAAAGGAAAAGTCCTCATCATTGGAACCCAAAAACCGGAAAATGTACATGATTCCTCTTTACCCGAGTTAAAGTATTTGTCCTTGCTTTTCAAAAGACAGAGGACATCCGGTAAAATCATATACGGCCCATTATCCAGAAAACTGCATCCGGTCTTCAATGGAACTAAATTGAAAGTACTATTCCACCCACTACCATTAAAAATATGATGGTTAGGATGAACTTTCCATGAAGTAACAATGGTTAAGAGCACGTTTACCTGGAAATACTTCCCCCCAAAAGTAGCATAAACTAGGCACCTCTCCCAAGGGCCGTCTGAGAGTTGGGATCTTTCCTTCTCTATCTGACTTGGGCCATCCTCCAGATTGAAGAAATCCAGCTTACTACCAGTTGAAGGGAGCCTATTCCTTGCCCAAAAAGACGAACATATGACTTTTCTTGTCTTGGCTACAATTACCCTTGTTTCTATCCCCAGCTGACAACAGATGGATCATTGGGTGTTCACAGAGTCCTCATGGGCATTCTGCATGAACACATTGTGTGCTAGCAGGATCCCCGTTCCCAAAGACGGAGATATACCATCGAATATTTCTCTGATGATCTCCCTCAGTGCCTTGGTCCGAATCTTCACTCAAGGACCTTGGGGTATCAGTATCACAGCATTAGCCGCCTCATCCCCATATCGAACCTCACTGCTAAAGATTCTTCAATCTATCACATTATGTCTGATAGGGAGTTGAGATGGATGACTTCGTTTCCTCCCTCATGGGAGTCCTTGCCAGATCTTGCTAGCTCAGATACATTAGTTATGGAATCGGGTCTCCTCGGAGCCTTAAGAGGAGGGACCTTGGGCCCTCTCTTTGCACTTATTTTGGTTTCACCATTTGAGTGAGGTCAATCATCTTGCAGCCAAATGGAGCCTCGAGCAGACCTCTGATGCTCAGATTTATGATTGAGCTGGATGGGAACTGACTGAACACCAGATCTGGGAACCAACTAAACTAGTTCCAGATTCTCAGGTCAACTGGAGAAGTGCAAGAAGAATAAGAAGAAGAAAAGAAAAGATGAAGAAGAATGATCCGAGTTCAGCTTAGCGAAGGCAGTGGGATTCTCCAAGAAAAAGTACCACCGAGAGCTCCTCTCGGACCTTCACTGAACATTCTGGTGGAAGAGCTTATCAAAATGATGAATCTTTCTTCCCTTCTCTAGCTTTGGTTATTCTTCTTTAATTTTTTTGGGTCAACCAAAATTGATAGTATCAAACATCTATAAAATATAGGAAAAACAGCTCAATTTAGTAAGTTTTACCGATTTTTTTTTCCAACTCTACCAGTACAGTATAAGTTCTTCATTTCTAAGAAAGAGAAATAGAAATAAAAGGGTGGACACTAAAAAATTCTCAATTGCAATTATGGTACACTTTCATCTATAAAGTTCATCAATTTAATTAGAATTTATACATTTTTATTTTTTTCTTGAATATTCTACATAACTGAGAATTTCTCCATTTGATTGAGAAAGCACCCCCAAAAAAGCAACTTGAAAAAAATAAAATGAAACAAAACTAATTGACCTGAGGTTTTGGCAACAAGGTTTGTAGAGAGAGATGATATAGCTATTCGATTTTTTTTTAATACAATCACCCAATACCGTTCTTATAGAATTAATCATCAAAAAAACCTCTGCATTTGTTTTAATTGCAACGGGATAAGTGCACAAATGTTATACCACTGCTCATTAATTAAAAACAAAAGGAACTTTGTTTGAATATAAACCGTTGTGAAAAGGTTTTAAACTAGTATAAGTACCTACAAAGGATTCTTTTTTAATTTTCTATAAATAATGAGAGGTACACAACTCTTTTTATACGGATACTCGTAATTTACCCGCGGCAACAAGGTTGTATAAGAGAGATTGTATCATAATGCTAATTCGAGTTTTAAGACAATCCCAATAACCGTTTTATAGAATTAATCCTATAAAACTTCTGCATTTGTTTTAATTGCAACGTATAAGTGGCAACTGTTATCCACTGCTCATAATAAAAAAAGGAACTTTGTTGAATATAAACCGTTGAAACGGTTTTTAACTAGTATAAGTACCATAAAAAGGATTCTTTTTTAATTTTCTAGAAATAATTGATAGGTACACAACTCTTTATCAGGATACTATAATACCCTCAAAAAAAAAAATCATCTCTTAGGCGTCGTTAGAGTTTACAATCTAAAAAACAGATAAAATAAATGAAAATCAGATAAAAGATACATTACATGCATATAACGAAAAAATACATTACTAAAATTGAGAACCCATTAGAAACGTATAATGATTTTAAAAAGTTTTGCTATTTGGGAGAAATGAATGAGAGAGAAATACATTTGTGTTTAATTTTTTTTTCAAGTCCTACTAAAAAATGATCCCCTTATGGTACTAAAAAATATCTAAAAACTTTATAGATTTTGTGTCCATTGAATATAACTTATGGTGGGCTCATACTTTAAAAAAGAAAATTGATTGTTTTTGAGAGGAAAAAAAACCAAAATTCAAGTAAAATCTCAACCGTTGGATTAACTCAATGGATTTTCAATCGTAGATTGTGGCAGATATAATTTTGAAATCAAAGTTGTCCTGATTGTATTATAGATTTTCCTAATATAACCATCAACATTGACCACCCCACATAAAAGGATTGTGGTTTTGAGACTGTTATAAATTCTAGCAATTGCTCCACAAGGATTTCTTTGTCAAATTTAATACATTTGTTTTGTCGAATAAAACGCTTCACATTGTCTTTGGCTGACTTAAATACTTCTCTCCTTTTTGGTATACTCGGTGGCTTGGCCAAGTGCGTTAAGAAAACCTCCGATCGGCGGGCTAGCGTTGGCTAGTGACCAGGTTTGTGTCCAAATCTGACTGCTTGCCCCGCAGGCACTCTGATAGCTGCTGGTTTCAGAAGTAAAGATTAATGAAGAATTTTGGATTTTTATCCTAGTAAGAGGGTTTTGGAATATTATGGTAAGCCAGTTTTTGATTTGTTTTGGGAAGTTGATTCCTGAAGGTTTAGTGAAGGGTCAGGTGATTTCCTGACTGTATTTGTTTCGGTTTGATTATCAGTCCTATTTAATGGTTTCACCCACCAAGTGAGTTTTAAAAATTAAAAAAGTTTTTAAGACGGGAATTCCATTATCTCCCTTTCTTTTTATCTAACATGAGGGATTAAATTTTCTTTACGATTTAAAATTGTCACTCTGGTTGTTGGGATATGGTTACGAGAAGAAAGGGCGTGGGGGTTGGGGGATCAAAGGAGGTTTTTCATGGCGTTGATTGGGATGTGGTGTGGATGAAGCCGAAAATGGATGTTTTTCTAGTTACAACCTTGAACTTTTGGTCTAACCTTCACCACAGAAGAGTTGTCCAATAAAAACAGTTTCAGTTCATATTTTTTGAGATTCCCACAAATGGGAGAATAAATAATGTTATTTTACCTTTTTGCGCTTAAAATTGGGTTCAATGGGACACCGATATTGATTTCCATCCATTTTGGTACCATTTTACCAATTGACTAAATTACCACCCATTTGAAAATATAGTCCGAAACTGTCACAATGGAGTCATACGATAACTGACACCAAGATCACCAGTCGAATTAACTAAAATATGGTTGTATCACTATCTATGAGAGAGAAAATTTCATCTGCATCCGGATTCATAAAAAGTTAAATGAAGATTTTTGTAAAGAGTGTTTCTGAAAATACCAATAAATTCTCTCTGTTTTTGACTTGGAGGAGAAGTGAAATATATTTTTGCGTTTAGACCTTGACAATATATGGCTAGTTTGGGGTTAAGAGTGACCTAATTTTCATAAAGCCACAAAAAATAAGTTTATTTATTAAGTAAAAGTAATTTTTTTATCCTTATGTAAAAAAAAAGAAAAGATAATGCCACAAGTCTTAGGTTGAGCCACGACCATTGCTCCTATTTGACCTTTTTACCCTGGTATCGATTCCTTTTGACATTTTTACCCTCTAATTGCATGACAAAACAGCGATAGGCTCCTCTGCCAACAACTTCTGAATCTCTGATCCATGGTTTCGCACTTGCGTATGACTCCGCTACCATTAATCTATGGATTCTTTAGATCCATTGCTTGTCAACATCAACTTGCCATATCGGTGAAACTCAAAACAGTTCCTCATCGGCAAATTCCTACATCACTAGGCTATTAAAGAGAGAAGATAGAACAGAGACAAGTAGATCTACTGTCGTCGGCAACTCATCTATGAAGGAGAGACAACGGTAGGTCTGTAGTAGTAAACGGAAAGTAGCGAGGAGGCCGACCCAAAAACTGGAGGCTGCATGGTTCATACTTCATATTTTTCGTATGAAGAGAGTGCAATAAGAGGATAAATATGTCAAAAAAAAAAAAGTAGAAAAGTGTCGTGGCTCAAACAAAAAGCCTCGACGCAATAACCGTGCCCTTTTCCAAATTAAATAATTAAAAATTAAAAATAAAAATAAAAATATAAATTTTGAACAACTAATTAAAAAAAAACTCAATAACCAAAACCAAAACCAAAACAGAGAAACTCAATAACCAAAACTAAAACCAAAACAGAGTCAACATCTTCAGTTTAAAGGTTGATTTCTTGGATTTGATACCACAACCATTTTCATCATTCCCCAATGTTACCTCTATATTAGATTTTGAAAATTGGGAAAAACATTAAGGAAAATATCGATCATAATGTCCACAATGCAGAAATTAAATAAATAACATCCCGAATTTATATAATCATGATAGAAAAACTAGCTTTAGAAAACTCTAATTTAGGGTCCCCAAATCGAACTATACCACAAATTAAAACCCATACTGACTTGAATATCGTCGCACACAGGGGCAGAGGTAATGAGGGGTAAGTGGGATCAATTGATCCCATAGTAAAAAAAATATTGTTACACTTTTAGCCCTTGAACATTTGTAATAAATACAATTTTGACCCACAAAAATTAGTAATTTATCCCTAGAATATATAATAAATACAATTTTGACCTCATAAATATTAGTAATTTAACCCAAATATACCATAAATACAATTTTGACCCCATAAAAAATTAGTAATTTATCCCTAGAATATATAATAAATACAATTTTGACCCCATAAAAAATTAGTAATTTACTCCAAAATATACCACAAATACAAATTTTGATCCCCCCAAAAATTAATAATTTACCCCCAAAATATACCATAAATACAATTTAACCCAACCAAAAATTAGTAATTTACCAATAAAATAAAAATTAGACTCAACTCTCTCTCTCTCCCTCTCATTCTCTGGCTCTCACTCTCGGTATCTCTTTGTTCTCTTATTTTTCTCTAGTTCAAGTCATCTATCTCTCTACTCTCTTATTCTCTAGTTGTCTCTCTCTATTCTCTCTCTGCTCTCTCGTTCTCTCGTTCTCTGGTTCTCTCTAGTCTCTCTCTGTAAAAGCCAAAAGATGCGATTTCTCTCAAAAAATTGAACCCTACCATATATCCTCTTCGATTCTTTATCATGTTGTCCGAACAGATTGAAAGCAAACACAAGGGTTGAATGGCGACCCAATGACCCATAGACGGTCGACCCCTAAAAGAGTTCCTATTAGAATCTCGAGCCCTAACGTGTATGGATTTTTGGATTTGATTGAAAATTTTTTTTCTTTGTGTCAATGCATTATTATCAGTACAGATAGTAAAGAAAGAAAGTGTTTGATTTGTTAATTTGAAGAAATTGAGACGGAAATGATGAGGTTGATTATTTGTGAAATTTTAAAAATAATTGTCATAAGTGGTATGGTTTTTCAATTGATTATTGAAAAATTGAAATTCATTCTCTGTTTATTTTTGAAAGCTTTGATAAGCTGCCATGAATAGAAATGCACTTGATTGTTACAATTGAAAACTTCTCTCCTAGACGAAGAGGACAGCACAATGAAAAAAGTAACATTACCCCAACCCGCCTCTGTTAATTCTCTATTTTTCAATAGATGCCTTGATTAACTTGTGGTGGAACGCATAAGCTTGCCTCTTGATTAGCTATAATTACGCCTTGCTGGATATTGGAACAGCCTAATAATAAGATAAGTGAGTCCTGCCTAAGAGAAGCAGAAGGTTCAATGGGCTGCTCAATCCCGTGAGGGAGGATCGGTAAGGACAAAATATCCAAGATCCTGCAATGAAATGTGTTTTTTATCTCCAAGTTCGAATCTCTGTTTGCCATGGGCCATTGCGAAAATTGTGGCAAAAATACATATCAACTTGCCCATTAGAAGAACACATTCAAACAAATACATTAAAATAATAATGAAATTCATTCTTTATTTAATTCTCTGTTTAACGATTCATTATCGCTTTCAAAATATGAAAAATTATCGGGATCAGTTGTAAATCAAAATGTATCGGTATAGATAATTACTTTTAGATTAGCGCACAATTTAAGTATTTCTTTATTCAACAAATAGACAAGTACAACAATTGGTATGGTTTTTTTTCAATGGATTTATTGAAAAATTGAAATTCATTCTCTGTTTAATTTTTGAAAAGCTGATAATTGCATGAATAGATATGCCTTGATTGTTACCAATGAAAAACTTCTCTCCTGACGGAGAGTACCAATTGAAACTTAAAATTCATTATATGTTTAATTCTCTATTTTCAATAGATGCTTGATTAACTTTGTGGACGCATACGCTTGCTCTCTTGATTAGCTAATAATTTACGCCTTGCTGGATATTGGACCAAGACCTTAATATATAGATAAGTGCGTCCTGGCCATAAGAGAAGCAAGAAGGTTCAATAGGGCTGCTCAATCCCGTATTGAGGGAGGAGGGGTGTTAGGGTGGTATAAGACAAATTTCTCAAAGATCCTGCAATGTGAACTAGTTGTTTTTTTATCCAAGTTCGAATCTCTGTTTGCATTGGGCCATTGCGAACATGTGGCAAAAATACATTATAACTGCACATTAGAACATTCAAACAAATAATTAAAATAATAATGAAAATCATTCTTTATTTATTCTCTGTTTAAACGATTCATTTATCGCTTTCAAAATATGAAAAATTATCGGGATCAGTTGGTAAATCAAATTTGTATGCGGTAATAGATAATACTTTTAGATTAGCGACAATTTAAGTATTCTTTATTCAACAAATATGGACAAGTGACAAAATTACGTACAATTTCAAGAGTTTGACCCTCTTGACATTTTTTTGGCTCCATCTCTGGCACCCAGTATTGTGAATATACGTACGCTTGGGGACTCGTCGGTCTAAGCACATGGTTTCAATTTCGGAGTAAAACCTAGTTAGTCAAGCACTATCATTGAAAATAAGTATTGATTCTTAAAATTGCACTAGAGATTTGCACAAGTAAAGCGTTAGAGATATGGTTATGGTATCACCATGCTACTAATTCATACGCAATGTTATAACCATGGTTAAGATGATGTTAGACACAAAATTTAATCGATTTTATGATTTGAAACATACGTATTCTAAACGATTATTTAAAATATACTTTGCAAATCACTTGTATAAGAGATAGTCCAAAATAGGCCATGAAAGAGGGTCAACTAAAACAACGTCTCGCAAACTCGGTCAAATTTTATAATCCATAAGTTTTCACAAGTCAAAACTAATGTTACAAGCTCATGGAACTTATGGAGGATTCAAACAAAGCTACAATTCAATTGATATGATTAACGATATTGTTTATTGAAAAGAAAAATAAGAAATGTCAAAACTGCAGCAACGATTCATAGGTTCGGACGTCCGGAAGTTGACATCCTACGTTTGAAGCTGAACATCCTAATTCTGAAGTTGACATCCTAAAGTGTGGACAGAAAGTTTGGCTGCCAACCTAAGAAAGTTAGGACAACCTAACTTTCAAAACAGGACGTTCAAGTTCAAGTTTCGGACGACCTAAAGTTGACATCAAAGTTTGGACATAAGGTTTGGCTGACACCTAAAATTCAGTTAGGAGAGGTCTAAGTTGACATCCTATGTTTAATCAGAAGGTTTGGAGAGACCAAAAAAAGTTAGACGTCCTAAGTTCAAAAGCGGATGACCTAAGTTTGAGAAGTGCTGACCTAAGTTTCAAGAGCTGAAGACCTAAGTTTGAACAGAAGGATTTGGGAACGAACCTAAGAAAGTTAGGACGTCTAAAGTTCAAATAGGCCGGACCTTAGTCAGGTCCTAAGTTCCAGTTTTAAATCATGAGCCGTCAAATTGCAGATCCAACGGCTGAGTTCAAAAGCAAACCGGGTAGTTGAGAGGCATTTACTGCTTGCAACAGTTATAAACTCATTTTGGGCTATAAAATGAATTCTTGGGGTTGTTAAGAAGACATTAAAAGTGCATAATTCATTTACACTTGTAAAAAAATGACTCAACTCTTGATCATTCATGTGAGCTTTATTTGTAAAAGATCAAAGATCAAAAGAGGAAAATCAATCTAGAGAGGAGTATCATTGATTTATTTTTTTCTAGAGTTGGTGAGTATGATTGCTACAACATTTACGTAATCACATCCCCCAACTGCATTTTGCTAGGCCCTAGCAAAAACTATAAAAAATATAAAGGATAATCTCCACTTTCGTAGGAGTCACGGATGCATTTAACTTTTGCCCAAGCCTTTTAAACCCCTAGTGACGGAGTGGTTGTCTCGTGAGGGGTTTCCAGGTGATGACACCCACAAACATCGAATCATGTCATGTAAAAACTAATATATCAGATTACAATGGTCTGCAATAACTCATTCAAAGAAATCTCGAACCCACCTAAATCATGAATCATGCAAGTTAAAGACATAAAAGATTGAAGAGAGAACATCACATGTATTACCACTATCAATGACATAAACAACTCTACCATCTCCACACATGGCAATTGTTACCTTTTGCTTCGATTCCACAGTCTCAACAAGCATAACTCAATTATATATAGAACACAGGGGATCTCAATGGAAAGCTCATTTTAAGAGTAAATTATAAAAGATATGCAAGTAGAGCAATCCCGAAACTCAAAAAGATCGGTTTAGTAAATTGTAAGTAGATCGACTTGACATAGTTTCATGAAAGAATATTTACTATTTAAGCACAATTAGAGAATGACCAGTGATGACTTTATACGCACTTTGATTTAAGATTCATGTAATTTCGGATGTTGGCCATTATGGATGGTGAAGAAAGAAGAGCTATGAAGAGGATGGAAAGCGGGGAATAGGTTTCAACATATTCATGTGCATTACAACATGATGATCAATCAAATGTCACTTGTCAAACTTCTAATTTTTTATTTTTTTCTAAACGGCCTTTTCATCATTTTTTCTTCTTCTTTTCTTTACTGTCCACTCCATACTTTTCAATTAAATACTGTATAAGAGAAATGCATCAACTCTGAAATTTAGCATGTAAATTTTTAAACTTGTGTATCGAATATCGAGAAAGGAAACGATAAATTAAGACTGGACTCAATGTAATGAAATGGCTTGTACTTTTAAATCCGCAGAAAAACACATCAAATCAAAAACTCAAGAGTATATAAGGTGTCAATAACTCCAAGTAATACTCAACATATAAACCAAAATAAAGTTAGATAAGTACTATTCAAATGAATGAAGATCAATCAAAGCCCTTGACTAAATGTTAATCACTCTGAAAAACGATTATTAGGCTCTCTAAAAACTCACAAGGACAATCCTCCATCTTATAAAAGGATACGCATGCACACGAGAGATAAGTAAAGAGGTCATATTAGCATGCAGTTGTACAGCGATGTTGTAGACTCTCTTTTATTTATGGATTTATGAAAAAAAACTTGTAATTTTTCACGACACAAAGATGAATCAATTATCCATTCCAACTTAGTGTATGCATGAGGCAACGTATCGCATCACAAGATTTCAATTAACATGAATAGAGGCTTATGTCCTTAAAAGATAATCTCTAAAACTTCTAATCACAATTAATAAACTGAAAAAGTTATAGAAAAAGTGGGAGAAATACAATCTATAGTATCGAATCATCTGATACATCAAACCATTTACCGGAAAATTTCTAAGGGGGACAAGAAGATAGATCAATCCAAGATAATACCTGAAATTACTCAATCAAACATAACAAGGTTTAATAGAAAATACTCAATCACTTTTTTTTTTAATTTGTTTTTATATAGGAACAATCAACGAAAAGAAAAAATAACAAATCAAACTACAATATTACAATTATAAAAACATAAACCTACCAAAAAATAAAAAAAAAAGTATAAAGAATGATCTCATAACATGCTCGCCTACCCACCAACTAAGAGGTTGCATTGTCCTCAAAGTAAGAAATCAAGGGAAGACGGGGACAAAACCTGAGGAGATTCAAACCATGATGGGGGATCAATGAGATCCACCGCAATCAACCTCGACACGGAAAGACTCAAAATAGGCTTTAACTTTGCCGTTGCTTTGAAAAAAAAACATGTCATCTTCGGTTTTTTTTTTTTGTACTTCAATAGCAACCATAGGGAAAGATTTCGTTGATCTGATATGAGGCTGGACATCTACTTCTCAATTTTCCTAAAACAAGAGGTAATCAAGAATTGTAGAGAGAAACCTTTTGACCAACATGAAATGTTTTATGATGAATTTGTTGGTCAGGACGAATTTTCATTTGGGCCTTTGAAATTTTTGCATTTTAGTAAGCATCATTCTTAGTTCCTCAAGTTCATTTAGTTGGCAATTTTCGAAGAGAGCCTGCTTCCTCAAGATTCTCATTGAATGACGGATGGCCCAATAACCTTTGTTCTATCTCTACCAGAAGGTGGCACGCCTTTCCGTACACAATAAGCCTATAAGGAGAGACCCTAAGATGGTCTTGTAAAGCTGTTCTAATGCCCATAAAGAGTCCACCAACCCTTAAGGACCAAAATTTTTCGGTTAGGATTAACAATGTTTCTAAAACTTTTATTAACTCTCGGTTTGCCAACTTTACTTGGCATTGGGTCTGGGGATGATAGGTTGCTGCCAACCTTATGAATAATTCCATATTTTTCATGAGTTACCCCCATTGGCTTATGACAAAAATAGAATTCCACATCACTTATGATGGGGGGCTCGAGAACATACCAAACCGAGGGAGAAAATGGCATTCTTTTAAGAATTTGACAATAACTTGATGGTTCATTGGTTCGTGCAGGGATAGCCTATAACCCCCCCCATTTTGAAATAATCAAGCCACGAAGATTGTTAAAGTATCCAAAAGAACTAGGAAATGGTACCATGATATGAAGTAAATGCCCCAACAATCAAAAAATTTCTAAACAATGAGAATAGGAGTTAAGGGGATCCATATGTTTCACTAGTAAGGGCTACCTAGCCTTTGACATCTATCCACAAGCTAACCAAAAAAAATGAACATCTTTGAACATTGAGGACCAATACGTCCGCCCATTGTAAGATTTTCGCCACAGTTTTCTTTGATGACAAAAATGGCCCACACAGGCTTGAGAAAGTAACACAAAATCTTATGACACTTTGTTTGAACTCATCATCAGGTACACATCTCCTCACAATCTGATCTGATGAACAATATTTAGAACAAATATAGCTCGGCCCAAAGAATTGTCTTAATAGCCGGAACGAATCGTTTTTTGTTCCATTGAGAACCAATTAGAACGGTTATTGCTTTGTGGCCAAATAGTTGGCTACATCGGCATGCCACTGTATAAAGACTGATTCACCGCATTGCAAGACAAATTTGTTCACAGGGGAACATCTCACAGATAGGGAGTATCTGTGGATGCTCAAAAGAGAGGCGTGATAAATGATATGCAAACGTTTCCACTCCTTTTTGTCCCTACATTTCAAGATTAAATTCTTGAAGAAGGATAATCGACCTAATCAATCTAGGCTTTGGCATCTTGCTTGATAAGAGGTACGTATGAGCGTGGTCGTGAAACTATCACTCTCGCCCCCACTAAGTAC
>VIGQ01001131.1:37500-43165 GCA_009663005.1 Actinidia chinensis | reverse complement strand
CTATTTGTAGTTGCTATATGTCGCTCGATTTCATCGCCATCATGAACATTGCTTGGAGACCTTCTAGTCACCTTTTACCTCGCCTATACCAGTAGTGGTTGGAAACTTCATTAATAGGTGATAATAGAGGTAATGGCTTTAATCTTGCCCAATGGGGGCGACCCATAACTACGTTGTGAGGCGAGGGGCAATCTACTACTATGAAATCTTGCCACACTGTCATTTGGTGTGGTTGTCCCACAATAAAAGACAATCTAATCTTACCCTATATCGGATGAATTGATATTCCCCTAAAGCCGATTAATAGTGTGTGAAATAGATAGAGTTTATCTTGCCTGATCTTTATCTGGTCGAAAGCCGAGAAGAATAAGATATCAGCAGAGCTTCCATTGTCAATCAGAATTCTCTGGACTTTGAATTGGTGATAGTAGTGGACACGATAAAAGCGTCGTCATGGGGAAACTAATACCACTTAGATCCACATTGGTGAAAGTGATGGGAGGAAGGAGGGCTGCTTCATTGCGGGCACGGAGGGATTGAAAACTTCTTCTTTAACTCACCCTTTTGCTTCTCAAGTGTGTTTCTTCCTTGATGACGTTGAACATCCTTTTGATCCAAAACCTCCATGGATGGTTTTGGATGTCTCCAGTGCTAGGCCTGTTATCAACGTACCCTCTTTCAGGAGTAACTGGTCTTGGGCAATCAGCCACAAACTTCCTCAAGTACCCCCTATTGATCAAGTTAGTTATTTGTTCCTTCAATTGAAAAACATCTTCTGTGTTGTGGCCTCGACCCATGTGAAATCACAATACTTGTACTTGTTTCTCTGAAATGGGTTGGTCTTGATTTTCTTAAGCCACTTCACAAATTCTTTATTCTTGATCTCTATAAGTACTTGGGTGATGGGTCCGTTGAGAGGTGTAATTGTACCTCGGTTTAATGAGAAGGAATCTGGGGGTGTCAATTGTTGTCCGTCTCCCTAGCATCCTGCTCGGGTTTTGTTGGTTTAAGATTGCCCACATAATCCATCCTTCATGAATCAGGTTCCTTCCTTTTGTGATCATCTTCTTTTCCACTCCTTCTTTGCTTGTTTGGTCAACTCTTCGACGGCGATATAATTATCGACTTAGTTTGGAGTGCCGACAAGATTTTTAGTACGTTTTTGATAAGGAGTCAAACAAGGGACCAAGGTGAAGTCCTTTTATCATTGCCATAACAATCACCTTATTGTTGGGGTCTTTCACTTCAAGGATGGCTTGGTTGAATCGTCTTCCATACTCCTTTAGACTTTCTTCAACTCTCTAGTTGAAAGTAAAAATATGAGAGACATTTTTTTGTCTAAGCCTACAGCTTAAGAAATTGGCGACAACAAGCCTGCTCAGTTGCCAAATGAGACACTGGTTCTCGGAAACAGCTTTATGAACCATGACCTTATTGGTCTTCTCGGAGTCATTGAGAATGCCCTGCACATTACCCTTGTCAGAGGCTCCTTAAAACATTATTAAGTTCTTGAATGAATCCAAGTGATCCATTAGATCCGTTTTCCTTCATAAATCCCTAACTGGGAAAAAAGCTTGAATCTGGAAGACACTCTGACCCTTGCCTATGAATTTCTTTGCTTCTTGACCTCTGCGTTCCACTGCTGGAAATCGTGATTGCTGTATATCAAGGTTTTCCCTCGCTTATCACTCTTGGAGTGATGGTTAAGAGACCAACATCGACAAGGCTTCGTGCGAGTTCTTGTGGCTGGCATATTGGCGACTTCGAGAAGCACCAAGATCACCTGATTGAGGAGAATGGCTAAACCGTTTGGCCTTTTGGGATGGCCACGATGGAGGGAGTTGGATTATTTGCGGCAAAGTGTTGCACTAATCATATGTTCAACTCTTTCATAATCCTAATTTGCTCAGCAATATCATGCATGTCACAATGAATGCCTTCGAGATTTGGAGCTTGACTAGCGCTAGCCATATGAGATGCTATGTTATCAAGGGGACTATCGGTGCTTTGTCTAGGCAACAGGCGACTGCGCAAGTGCATGGGGTATTGAGAACAATCATTCCTACAAATGGTGCTAAACTGTTGAGGTGAAAATTCGGGGGAGCAACCAACAATCAGAACTACTCAGATCGGCAACCTCAGTCACCTGCGTAGAAAGACAACATTATTGGTTGGAAAGAGACAAATGTATTAGATAAAGCACAACAGAGAGATCGAGAGCAATGACTGATGAATCACGATTAAGTTATCTCTTTTTTGAGAATGGTGAGTGGCCTTTATATGTGAAAAAATCACAAACGTTGAGAGATTATGGTACGATTATCAGGTAACCACAGAAGGAAGTCGTGGTAGGAGATAGCGGCGTAATGGGTGGAGATTGCTATGTGCAAAGATTGTGCCGTAACTATAAAAGATTGTGGTCGTGATGAACAAATGGAGATCATGTTCACCTCGGTCTGGAAAGATTGGCAACATGAACTACTGAGCAACAGGTATTGGTAACTTGGGATGTTAGGAGGAGACCACGGGCAATGCAATGTTTGCTTAGACAGCTGAGTGGCAACCACGGGTGACATATTGGCCACATGACCCTATCAGATTTTGGCGATATGGTCGTCTCATGGACAATATGGTGACATGGTTACCTTAGGTTGAACCATCTCTTCTTCCGGAGTAGCTAAAATTTATCCCTCATTAGATATAACCATTGCATGAGTTAGTTATTATACAAACTTGATTATTCATGCTACACTGTTAATGTGATTACTTTTGATAACACATGATCCTCTTATAGTTCAAAAACCTAAACATAACCCCCTCGTAATTTGGACTAAGTTTTTTCAGATGGATTCCATCATCTTTAACGGTATGTATGGTACAAGCTCTTAGTAAGACATGAGAGGATGTTTTTCCCTCCAAAATGGATTACAAAAAATCAATAATACTCTTTTGATCTTTTATTATAAGCCCTCTAATATACTTCGATACTTTAACTAATTACACTTTTCGGTGGCTGCTCCTTACCCCTTTATTAATGGCGATTGCTTTATTGGAGAGAGAGAGTATTAAGTATTTATTGCGGGAATTTTATGTATCCTAATTTACATTACATACATATATACATGTAAACTTTTTTTGACTACGGGGTGTAGGGGCAGTCACACACCAAAATTTTAAAATTTTTATAGTTATTACTAAAAAATTGTAATATAATCACGAAGCCATAGGATTCGAACCCCCAAATATTTTTTAAAACTCAAAAGGTTCACAACCCAAAATTTTTGAGGTATTTTGAATATTAGTCAAATAATCTTACACAATTAAAATTTTAATATATGGGGTATAATAAAATATCAAAACTTTAAATGGCCAAAAATGTAAACCTATAAACTTTGTCACAAAATAAAAAGTAATTTATCTAATATACTATAATACCTTAATTGATATGGGTAAAAATAAAAATATCAAAATTTTAAGTGGTAAAAATATAAACCTATAAACTTTTTGACAAAATACAAAAAAAAAGGATTTATGTTAAAAACACTAATTGTGAAGTAAAAGAAAGAGAGAGAGAGAGAGCACGCGAAAGAGAAGAAGAAAGAAGAGAGGGCCTTCATCGAAGCTTCATCCGAGGTTAGAGGTAAACCAAATATTCTTCCTTTCTTTTATTCCTCTGTCTTATACCATATAAGCTTATCTTATCCAAACAAATAGAGCACAATCCTTTTTTTTCTATAGGATCAAAATTAATTGTTCACTGAAACCTATGTTATTTTTCAAATTGATTGTTATAGTTTTGAAAATTGAAGTGTTATGCTCAATATTTTTTAATTATTATTGATATTGTATTAAATTTTACGATTAAGCTCATTACAGTAAATAAAACAATTGATTCATTGTTCAAGCACAAAACGTCTCAAAATATTAAAGGTTGTACATAGGAATCTTTAACACCAAATGTTGGCATGATTAACTCCTCCGGAACAAGCTCCTGTTGAAATTCCTAATGTTGAACCTGAAACAATTTATTTAGTACCCTTGAAATTTATGACTTTTTATTGTCTTTTGGTTATAGTATTCACTTTTTATTTGGTGAAAATTCATGTTTTTACTTTCTGTTTTCATTTTTATTAATTCCTGGGCTTCGACGAGGAGGAGTATGCCAACCGCCCTCTGGAGTAAGATGATGAAGCAACTGATAGCGGGGTCAATGTGATAGAGCCATAGGTAGAAAAGAGCTAAAGGCTGGAGAGGAGGCAGCCCGAGCTGAGGGTTTACCCACATGACAAACCCCTCAGATGTAAAGTGCATTATTGTAGTGTAAGGGTGTTAGTCATGTTTTTACTTTGTAAATATTTTTTTTGAACAATATTCTTTGTAATTGTATATATATAAAAGCTTTCCGTTCTTTTGCTTGATTTACCTCCATTCTTGCATTAGAATACTTTTCTGCTTCTATTCTTCATGTTGAATACTTCAGGACATTCTGAGCTCAATGCTAAGGTAGCTTGTGAACATTGTAGCATATATCTGCTTTCATTCTACATTGCCTTGTGAATATTTAGTATAATCCTGAGCTCATTACTTAGGCGGCTCGCAGACCAAATCGTGCACGTGCCTTAGTAAAATCTATTGTTTGCATGCCATGGCTTAGAGATTGATTTTCTTTAGACTTGTCTTGTGAATGATTTGAATACTCTTGAGCTCGGTACTCAAGCAGCCCGATGAGCATAATTTACACATACCTTAGCAAAAATTTGTTGTTTGCATGCCTAGCGTAATGTTGCTTTTCTTCAGGCTTGCTTTGTAAATGTTTAGGACATCTCAATCTCATGTTTGAGCAGTTCGACGACTAGTCTGCGCTTGCTTTAGGATATCTCAAGCTCATACTTGAGAAGTTCAGCAAATAGTCTCGTGCTTGATTTAGGACATATAAATCTCATGCTTGAGAAATTCAGTGAATAGTCTCGTGCTTGCGTTAGGACATCCTAAGCTCAGTGCTCGGGCAAATAAGGATCACATCTCGATAAAATTTCAAACTTAAGAAAATTTTGTACCTAGAAATTTTTTTGAAATAGAGTGTTGGCATCAAAGTATGGAACTTTTTAAAGCCATGTTACACACATTTTTAAAACTTTAGTTGTATGTCAAATTTTTGAAATGATCAAACTCTGTTTGTATGATCCAAAGCACTCATGACCTTCTTTGTAAATAAGCTCAAAAATAGAGAAGTTTGGTATATCCAAATGCAATCTTTATGAAAACAAAGCGAAAACATGTACATTTTTGCTATAAATAAGCTTGGTGATCAAGGAATACATATGTTTCAATGATAGCGTTCCCTCAACAAGTTGCCCCACCTTTCTCATGGTTGCATTGGTGCTCACCGTGGCAAGGAAGCACTATTTTGCTCCCACTTGCGTCCCCATGAAGGACCTCCTCATCCCCGGTGACGATGAATTGATGCCTATGTAGCGTGGCAGGCAACTTCCCCTAACTTTGTTATAACAATCTCTATCAAGGATTGCGTAATAGGAAGAATGGGTATCAACAACCACGAACTCAGTCTCCAGCTTTGGTCGAACTAGCTCAAAACTTTGGGTGTTATAGTTTTCCAAGGCCTAATGAACTTGAGCATTAAACCCGACTAACGAAGCTCAGAAGT
>VIGQ01001131.1:17500-20000 GCA_009663005.1 Actinidia chinensis | reverse complement strand
AACACTTCGGGAGCTAGGAGGGTTGCTGAGACGGCGGGAAATGTTGAAGACCCCAGATTATTGAGAACCTTACGTGGGCCGAATTTGAGAAGATGTTTGAGAATCACTATTTCCCGAGTCCTATTCGTGAGCAATTGAGGGTAAGTTTGAAAGTTTGAGCAAGGACATGACGATCTCTAATACACTACTAATATAAGCTTATCTCGATTGCACCGGAGTTGGTGAATTAATTGAAGAAAAGAAATGTCATTGTTTAAGAAGGGTATGGCATTCATGGTTAGGAGGCTTGTTATGCGTAGCAAATTGAGAGTTTTTACCGAGATTGTGGATTACAAGAACCTTGAGCTTCCTAGGGAATTTTTTTAATGTGAGGAATCATGGGGAAGAGGGAGGCAATCTATGGGAAGTATGGGCATGGCATCTGGCATGCAGGGGAAGTCCATGTAGGAAAAAGACAGAGGATGCCTTCTACCCACTCAAGTCCTCAGAGTTTTAGGCACCTTCTTCTACGGAGTTTAAGGGACACTCGTCGAGACCACCGATCCTTGCCCCTAGTGTGGCCAAGAGGGTCATAGTCGGGCTCATTGTCACAGAATCCTCACAACTTAGACTCCTCCACTACCACGTCTCATACATCGGTGCTTGCTTGAGTGTGGTGGCTTTGGCCACTGCTAGTTTTGCCCACAAAGAGGGAGTGCACATGGAGTCCGTTCATTTTCAGTTAACCAAGGTCAGGTCGATTTTGGTCATCATCAGTAGAGGGGGGAACATGAGTCAACCACACTACCGTCAGACTACTACTGTTCAGGGACCACAAGGCGAACTTATGGGGCGATTCTTCTACACCGAATCTGACTACACAGGGTAAAGGGTTTTTTTCTATCACTACGCTGCACCACCACCACCACATGTTACTGCTACTCAGACTCTAAAGGCTTCTATAGTGAGAGGAACATTTCTTTTTTCAACTCCTTTGCTGGAGTCTATTTGATTCCAGAGCATTGCATTCTTTTATGCCGCTCTTTTGTCTTGCTTGGTTTTGGTGTAACTGTCAGGCGCTTAACCTCCATTTTTTTGTCACCTGGTTGATAGGTGGTATAACGTCGTTGGATCGTATATTTCGGGGTGTTAGTTTGGTTATTTTAGATCGCCCATTGTGTTTACTTCAATAGTATTGGGTATGTTCTAGTTCGACGTCTCTTAGCATCGATTGGTTATCGACGTTTCGTGTGACCCTTGATTGTTTTAAACGTCGAGTCGTTTTGTACACTAGAGAAAGTGGTTTGCCTTGAATTTTTTAGGAGCATCCAGGAGTCAATTTGAACATCTTGTATAAGCCGGGATAAAGGGTCGATTGCTTAATTGTTGCTAGTTTTTTTTTTTTGACGCTAGACTAGGACTTGTCGACTCGTGGAGAATTGCCGAGGTTGTTTGTGACTTTTTGACAGATTTCCAGAAGAGTTACTGGGTTTGCCACTCGACCGGGAGGTGAGTTCACGATAGATTTATTACCGTGTACGACACCTATTTCATGCCACCTTAATCGATTTTGCACCAGCAGAGTTGTGAGAGTTTAAGAATCCATTACAAGATTAAAAGACTTGGGGTTTATTCATGCTAGTACTCACCGTGGGAGCTCGGCTCTATTTGGTCAAAAGAGGATGGGTCACTCCATTTATGTATTGATTATCGTAAGCTCAATCGGTGTCACCATTAAGAACCGTATCCCATGCCCATGCTAGAATTGATGATTTGTTACTCCATGGTGCGACTTGTAGTTTCTAGAGATTGATTTGATCCGGTTATCATAATTGAGGTTCGTCGGGAGGTATTCCTAAAACCACGCCGTACTAGATTGATCATTACAAGTTTGTTTTTTATGCCCTTTGGCCTCACTAATGCTCTTGCCCCTTTCATGGATTTGCTGACTCACTCTTCTGGTCCTATCTTTGTCGGTTTTGGTTGTTTGTTTTCGTCGATGATATACTTGTTTCTTTACTCCCTTCCCAGAAGAACACCAATCTCACCTATCCATTATTCTTGAACTCTTGAGAGAACACCGCTATTGCTAATGAGTAAGTGCGAGTTTTGGCGGTCTGAGGTAAAGTTTCTTAGGTCATGTGGGTATCGAAGAATGGGTTTCCGTATATCCGTCAAAGATAGAAATCGGTTTTAAATTGGGACGTCCGCCCAAAAAGGTGTTGAGATTCGGAGTGTTTTGTGTTTTGCCCGGGATTATCGTCAATTTCTTCAGATTCTCGCGCCTAGCAGCCCTATGACTATGTGATACAGAGGGGACACGATTTGTATAGGACACAAGTGTTAGTCGGCTTTTAAAAGTTGAAGACACATTTTTGACTAGGGCGCCTATCTTGATTGTCCTGAAGTGGGAAGTTGGTTATTTGGTGTCGTGTGACACTTTGCGGGAGGGCTTGGGTGCATGTTGATGCAAAATGTACCGCTGGTAGCGTATGGGTCGCGGCCACTTAAGACACACATG
>VIGQ01001131.1:0-5000 GCA_009663005.1 Actinidia chinensis | reverse complement strand
GTAATGAACACTACTCTATGCTTTACATGTTAATTATAGACTTCATGAGGGTTCGACGAAGGCTCTGTATTCGAGTTAACCCAAATGTTTACCAAAACCAAGTTGATGCACTAAATAGGTTCGTACGCGGTTGATGACAAAGATTGCCACGATCAAGTGAGGGTAAATAGGCATACATTTATGAGGTTGTGCTATTTACTTGAAGAGAAAACGTTTTACAAAACTCTAGGGAAGTTACACTTGTAGAAAAATTGGCTATATTTCCTACGGATCCTCAGGCATCATAATAAGAATAGGCCAACCAAATTCCAATTTGTGTAGGTTCGGGGAACAGTTAGTAGGCATTTCAACGCAGTTTTGTAGTTTTGTTAGAGTGTGCAGATTTATGCTCCAATTGTGTGGGAAGCATCCCCAACCTGTTCCTGCTAAACGATCCGACCATAGATGGAGATGGTTTGCGGTAAACTCACCTCCCTAATTGCAAATAATGTTCCTACTCCAAGTGCCTTATTCTGTCCAACTTAGTTATACTTTTTTGTGTAATATAATTGTGTAGGGGCACTGGACGGTACTATGTACCTGTCCACCCCCCATCCAAAGACAGGGCACATTATAGGTCAAGGAAAGGTGACTATGTCACCGAATGTCTTACGAGTTTGTAGTCGAAACCTACGATTCATCATGCATGTCTGGTTTTGGTATGGTCCACCATAGCTCGAGAGTGCTGGCAAATGCGTTGGTGAGGCTCATGGGTTGCAAATTCCATAGGGTATGTCAACTGTTTCTACACTTACATTTACTGCAATAACCCCACACTTGTGTCACCATAATCACTATACTCAATGCGGTTTGTAGTCTTCTACCTCTTCGTACCGTTTACACTAATGGCCGGGATTTGTTAGCCCCATATAGGGGTCAAATTAAGTAAAGACGCGCGGCCATATTAACAGTTGGAGGCAGGACCCAAACCCCAAAGGCGGGAAGAGTGATTGAACCTGAATCACGCAGTGCCTCGAAACGTGATTGAAAAATCTGCGGGTCTTGAATGATGAGATTTGAAATTGTGAGTCTTGCTCTTACTATCCATGAGAAACACAATGTCCGCATAGTCACTGCCTTGTTGCCTTATCCCCAACTTATCCGCGAGAAAATGGCGATGGATCCCCCCCCCAAGGTTTTGAACTAGAGTACATTGCTTTCGGATCAAGCGACCGTGCTGGAGTCCCACCAGATGCTATAGGACACATCGAGCCAACCACACCATGGACCTAAATAAAGATCACTTGGCAACATAATGTACAACCATTAGTTGCTCATGGTCTACCCCGGAGTAGTTTATAGTTAGCAATTTGATCATTCAAACTATTGTGTATGGAATTCAAACATTTTAAACAGATGTTAAATTTAGTACTATATTTAATGTCATTACTACTACGGGCATGGTGCAGTTTCATGCCATGTATGTTGCTGTTTTATCCATATCTCATATCCGTAGACTTGGGTTGTTATTATGAATATTACAATAATTGAATATCATACGTAGTCTTCCAAATGAATCTCAACAAACTGAATCCTTAAGCCATCAAAGGCAAGGGCAAAGATAAACAATCTCGAGGTATGATGTTAAGGAGGAGGAAGGCTCTTTGCGTGCATGCTTGAAGAGTCAAGGATGGGTCGAAATGGGGATAGAAAATGGCTTAAAGCGGGTTTCTTTGGGCTGTGTGAGATCCTTTTCCACAAGATGTTCCCCGGGACAACCATAATAGATAATCCGAACATCGGTCCAAGGTTAAAAATTGGCAGGAGAAGTATGATTTGCTTCCATATGCAAACGTTCAGCGGTTTTAGTTATAACCATGCACTCATTCCTCGGCGGGATGCCGGAGGGATGTGTAGGGAGTACGTGAAGTAACTACCCCCCCCCCCCTATCTATAATTTTAACTTAGGCTGGTAATTGCACATTTTGCTATCTGTCTATTCATTTATCATTTACATTTCATCCCAAGCGATTGGTGAATGGGAGGGGTATTCCCAATATTCAAGTTGGCAACTAATTGTTTGGAAAGGACATAGCTACTAGTGAAATGGCAGAGGATGCGGCTGAACTTGGGAAAGATGCTTCTGATGATACACTCTCAATCCCGTCATGAAGAATCATTTGTTGGCACAAATGAGTGCTACTTTTCCGGTATACAGATGAGGTTTGTGTTTGAGTTGCTGAGTTCAATGGACCTATCTGTTTGGTGGTTCTCAAAACGCAGTCCTCCACTCCCACGAGCAATGCCAAGGCCACTACTCCCCCAAACCAATGTAAATGCAATCGACAGCCACTCACCCGCTTTAAAAAGGCAAGGAAGTTGACAAGGGCCGAGCCAAGCAAGATTCACTTACTAAGGCATTGGGAGTTACATGTCCGAGACCAAGAGGTCTGGAAAAGCTTTTGAATGCAGTTGCGTTTAGCATAGACTGTCTGAAAGAAGCAATGGGTGTTCCCGGAGCTAGAGAACCTTAACCTAGAAATCGAGGACCAGGTTAACTGCCAACGTGATTTTTTAGTAATCGAAGAAACGGTATGATTTCTATAGCGACCGAACGATACATGCAACATGGGTGGGGATGTTGTTTGCAGGAAACTATACAAAATGACTTGACAACATTACTTATACCTTTACTATTTGGATTTATGCATGTTTTGCACTTTGATGCTTGTAATTGTCTTAACATTTGCATAATATCAATACAGAGCTTTTGAATATTTGGAATACTTTTTTGATATTGTGGCAACGCCACACTATTGTAGATTTACATCTTGTTCGCTATTGTGCATTATATAGTTGACTACGCTATTGCACTTGTCCATGTTTTCATTTTTATATTTATAAAATTTTTGGACTTTGCGTTGATATATTTTGAAGGGGTTTTCATGGAGCGATTTCATGACTTTGTGGGCTTAAATTAAAGAGGACCTTTAAATTGAGATGATATAATGTAATTAGAAGTTGGAGGGGCTGAAAGTGTAATTAGTCCCGCCGAAGCATTTCCGCCGAAAGAGCGCCGAAAGAAAAGAAAGGAAAGAACAGAAAAGAAAAATATAAAATAAATAAAATTTATATATATAAATATACGTTATAAATCTATAAATAGGGGAGGACGACAGCTCGTGATAAGGACGGAAGAGGGAATAAAGAGAAGAGAGAGAGAGAAGAAATGGTGACGCCATTCTCTGGTGTGGATTCCGTTTTGCTCCTGCCCGCTCGGGTGCCCCTCCCTTGTGGCGCTGCCCTTGGATGATCACCTGCACATTTTAGTATTACGCTCCCTGGCCGCCTGATCTTCCTATCCGCACGTTCAACTTCCTTTGCTGTACAGGGTTTAGTTTCTTTGGGTTTTTCACTTGGGGTTTAATTGTTAATAGCTTATATAGTCCTATTGAGACTTATTTTGTTGTATTAACTGGAAAATGGAAAAAAATTTAGTTCTGAGAGCATAATTTATTTTTATGCGAAAATTGAATATAGAAATGTTTAGAAATTGTATTTTGAAATTATTTTGATTTAATCTCAAATTTATGTCAAATTAATCTCATAAAGGTCGAGGAAATAGTTACACTAATTGGTTGATAAAGGTTATTTATGTATATTGTGAAAGTGATTGTTAATAAAAAAGTCAAAAGCCCATGAACTTGAGTTAGAAATAGAATTTGGAATGAGACTGAGAAATTGTTTTAGAAGAATGACACACTAAATATACCGGAATTAGATGGCTTAGATTACGCACCAAATAAATCCTAGATGCAACGATACGGAGGGAAGTCATAGCCCACGTGAAAGTCCGGGAAGTTGACAAAATGAAAGTCCGTAATGACAACGAGACGTAGGGAATGTCCATAGCCCCCTGTGAAAGTCCGGACAATTGACAAATAAAAGTCCTAGATGGCAACGATACTGAGGGATGTCCATAGCCCACGGTGAAAAGTCTGGAAGTTGACAAATAAAAGTCCTCGATGTACGCTACCGGAGGGAAAAAAAAAATTCATAGCCCACGGTGAAGTCCGAAAGTGATGGTGTTATCTCACGTGCTGGAGTGCCTAATCAGATTGGGTTAGGTATTGGTCTAAATGTGTCATTCTAATTATTGGAGTAATTCCTTGTGAGAAAAGTTTAATTTTTGGAAACCTGTTGATTTGAGAAATCACGAATGAATCCAAAAGTATATTTTGATATAAATGAAAGCATCTTTTATTGTATCATGTTTCATAGTATCGTTATTTATCATGGTTTTGGGCTTGAAGCATCAAGTTTATTATTAATCTTTTCAAGTAACTTCCACCTTTACTATAAAACAATGATTTTCATGTACCGAGGGTTATCTTGAGTCTTGAGGCATTTGGATCCAGTTTGTGCTGTTTAATTTGATAAACATATTTAAGTGAATTTAGATGTTGTAATATTATTTCCGCACTCTGATGTAAATACAGTGTATTGGTCATTTTTTTTATTTGACTTTCCGGCATGTTAAGTTTGTTTGCTTACGTGGCCGGGTCTTGGTTTGACCGGGGCGTGACAGCACTATTCCCCCCCCCCCCCACCCCCCCCCCCCCCCGCAGGTTAATTGGCTATGATGAAACTTTGGGTAAACGTTCTAAGGCAAGGCACTTGTTTTGTGTGGCAATTTGGTTAACACCATTTGGCAACACAAGTTGTTACGAGTGTGCATTATTGAGCCTAAAGAACTAGTTCTTTGAGCCAATTGAAACAGTTGGATAAAGGGTGGGTGGGTGGGTGACAAAAATTATCTGTGCGAGTTTTTTTTGTCAGTTTTGTGGGATGAGTTTGGTGCAATTTGCTGTGGCAGAGTTTTGGTGGCCAGTTTCTGATTCTTTAATTTTTACAATTGTATGTAGTGTTCTGTGTAGTTTTGTGCAGTTTTTTTGGATTTTGTTGTAGTTTTTATGGTGGATGTTCTGCAGGTTAGTATTGTATTTTTTTGGCTAGATTTG
>VIGQ01000676.1:15000-43198 GCA_009663005.1 Actinidia chinensis | reverse complement strand
TTTTGTAACCATGGAGGTTATCGAACCCGTCCATCCGTTCAGCACAACAATATTCAGGCATAACAGAAATTGAATTCCGCAAACAAGAAAAATCGTACTTAAAATCATAGTTTGTTTCTCCATGTAGTTTGGTGAAAATTGACATGAAAAGTTAAACTCAACCCATTTGACATAACCATAGGAATTCCAAACGAATGTTACGAAATCATGGACAGAAGAACAAGGTTACAACGTGAGCAGACTTCTTGGAACGAAGAACAGTTCAAATAATGTCGTTGCACGGCATTGAGAAAAAAATTTCCCCGCCTCGTATCACAACAAATCCCTATCTCAACCGTTCGCCCACGAAAATTAGCTGACAAAGTTAGGGGTACCGTTTTTTAAGAGAGAGCTTGTTTTGAAGGACAAATTAAGTGAGAGGATGATGGACATAAAAAAAACAATTTGTAAAAAAAAACATCGCCCCAAACTCGGTTTTATTCGCTGGGACTTTTACCAAATAATTGGGTCTTTTTACAAATCTTACTAGATCATTTTGGTTGAAACTTTCTTAATGATAAATTTTTCACTCAATTGGTTAACTAAAAATTTTAAAAGATTTATGATAAATAAAAATTTATTTTATGTCCCACATGTTTTAATAAATTTATACTCGCGCTCACCATTTGATATATTTTAATTTATATTTTTTATATTTTTTTATGTAGGATTGTAAATTTTACATTCTACGAGTAAGGAAATAATACACATATATCAAACACGCACCAGTATTAGAATTTATTAAATATGATTTTTTTTTTTGTTTTTCAATCAAGAATTTATTAAGAATCATTTGAATAATAAAAAAAAATTCATTATATGATTTTTTCGTCCTTTGTATGACATCGGTCTTACCATCGTGACTAATCGCCATCATTAATCTATCGATATAGAAATAGTGCTAGTTCATGGTTGTCATCGACGCCGACATTATCACCATCAACATCCATCTCAATCTATTTCCCCGGTAAATAAGGTAAAAATGATTGTAAGTTGCCTATTATCTTTTTTTTGTAAGCAAATAGAAAGCTGCAGCCATTAAAAACATTTTTTTTTAAATAGAAACAAAAAAACTAAAAAAACTTGCTTGCCATCAGGAAGAAACAAAAGGGAAAAGTTGCCTAAACGACCAGATCTAATAAAATTCAATCCCTTATCTTGTGTGGATAGCAAATAAGTCGATATGGGAATCCACATGAGATCACACGCAGTATAAACGTTGCCCAAACCCTCATTCATCACAAACCCATCTGATTTTACACATTTATGTTATCTCTCCTCCCTTCTCTCTCTACTCAGAACTACCATATTCTTGAGTTTTCTTCATTCTTTGAGTTCGATTCACTTATACAATGGTTATCTAATGAAAACGACGTTATCGACTGAGAAATGCCTTCAATTTGCATCCCATGCGAAAGTCTGCAGTGAATAGGTAATTTATGTTTATAATCTATCTAGGCGATATGTAGTGTTTTATGAATTGGTGAAGCATCATAAGAAATCAATTATTGGTTTGATGTTGAATCAAAATCTTCTGGGTTGTGGATTTATACGAAAATTTAGTTCCCTTGTTTCGTACTTGAACTGGGAAAATAGGATCAAATGAAAGGATCAGTAAAAAATTGAACAAACTGATAAAATTCACCTAATTCACAGAAAGAGAAGAGGGTTTCTCGAATCTGAAAAATCACCATTAAATTCAGTGGTAACGATATTACTATACACATTTTCACTTTTATTTTAGATAGCGTCATCCATCTGACCAAAAAATGTATCAAAAACAAACAGCTGAATGTTGTGAATGGTAACCTGAAGAAAAAAGTTATACTGTGCACTAGATTTTGAAAAAAGGAACAAAACTTAAAGATATACGAATCGATAGTTATTCTGTGTTTGAAATTAATAACAGTATTGGACATACATTTATACACTGCAAGTTTCTTTATGGGTTAGTATGATTTCTCTACAGTAATTTATTTATTTATTCAAAATTCTAACTGATCGATCCTCTGTATTGTTGGGTAGCTGATCACTTGTGGAGAAAGCTATTAAAGATGGTTGCGGGATCCTTCTATATACCCAAGTGCGACGAATTGAAGCCACTCGGAGACGATGCTCACTTCATATGCGAAGAGCCACCAACCATCGGAGTAGCAGATGGTGTTGGTGGATGGCGAAAAGGCGTGGACCACGGTGAATATGCGAGGGAACTAATGGCTAATTCTGTCATTCAATAAAGATCAGCCCGAGGGGCTAATTGATACCATGAGTTACATAATATCAATGAAGCTTTCTTAATATGACCGATTGGCAAAGGATCATCTCACAGCTTGCATTTTGAAACTTCGCCGGCAATGTATGTCATCTAATTCTTTCTTCCCCCTGGTTTTTTGGGAACAATTTGATTCTCACATGTACTTGTCTTATAATCATTTGTTAATTGTGCGAATTCTTCGCAGATTTTGCACACTTGAATGTTGGAGTATAGTGGATTTGGCTGATAAAGAAATGGAAAAAGGTTTATCAATCACTGGTGCAGCAGCGCAGATTAACTGTCGTATTTCAGCTTGGCAAATTACTAGGGATAAACCCAAGGATAGCTCAGGTTTGTAACATGCCTTTTCTTTGGTATATTTTGTGAATGTAACAACTTGAAATTAAGAAATAGAAGGCATACATTAGTATGAAAGATATAGGATGAAAAGATGACATGATATTCGAGTCAGAGTAGATACAATTTTAAATTTTGACTGATATCAAATTGATTTAGCATAAACCTGTTACGGAAAGTGGTGAGTGAGTCTAACCCCTGTTGTTGTCAAATTTCCACTTAGCAAATATGTGTGTATTTTCTAAAGGCCATTACATGACAAAACATATGATTTTTTCTGTTTTTGCAAGGAAAATGGTTGAATATATGTTATACCAGGAGCTATTGTCGTAGAGGGAACTGATGGACGTTTGATGTTTAACCTCCATGCTTCTGAAATCGAGGAGGTAGTGAACCGAGGAGAGACGAAGCCCCCCACATGCCTCACAATTGGCTTGCAGTATTGCCAAGTTGGCTCTTGATATTCTCTGGACAGCTATGCTATAAACCTTTACAAAGCCAGCGTGGGAGGTGGGATGGATTTGTGGGAGGCAAAATCGATGACATACGTCGTTGTAGCTCACATTGTGTCTGTTGTGATTAGTTTATAGTTTCTGAAATTATTGCAAATATTCCATTCCATTCATGATGTATTAGAGGTTCAGTTTTGTACTAAGAATGAAATGTATGGATTAATCTTGATTTTTTTAAGGACAGTCTAGTATAGTGAATGATGCTTCAGTTGTATATGAATAAGGGTGATCCAATTGGAGTCACACTATGGAGACATCTACACACTTGAATGGGTTCTTAATGTTAGTTATAAAGATCCTCTTTTGATCCTCAAATAGTTCATCTTTAGATAAATATAGCTTTGCATAGTATTTTCCTTTCCTTTGGAAAATGAATCTCTCCAAAAATCAATGTTTGCAAGTTTTTCTGTCCGTTTTCCGTCCTTGTCTACTCTTTCCACATACTGATGAAAACAGAATAATCTAACAAACATCCAAGACTGATTGATATAGATAAATCTAGCAACACAAGGCAAGGAAAGAGAAACTTTGTGCTATAGAGAACACAAGTGGAGCATATCCACCTAACCATTGTTTCAAACTGATTTAGATCTACTATGACACTGATCTATAACTTGTATTCTTTCATTCTTATTTTTTTTATTTTTTTTTTTCAAATTAAACCCCGATCGTTCCTGCAATCCCAACTTCTCAAAATATCCTACGATCGATCACCCTGTCTAAAACTACTCTTCAATCAGAAAGTCAGAGGTTATATAGGAAACTCGTTCCAATTGTAATTCATGCTTTGAACCATCTACACCATCACACACCAAGTCCCATTTTTTCATCCTATGCAAGAGAGAAAGAGCCACAATTACGGCTATCAGAAGCCTTTTCAAATCTAAAAATGTGATATAATGCCACTTTTCCATGTTTCTTTTCCATCCATTATAAGTTCTAGTAAATCAACAATCCATCTAATATGGGGAACAAATCAGATTATTTATTTTGGAACGTTCTGTATGAGGTTTGTAATTATGCTGATGTTCCATGAGTCTTGACCCGCCTTCAGTGCCATAACGCCGCTTAGAACATTTTGGCTCCCCAAGGAATGAAAATTTCACTTAATAGTCCTAAAGATGCCGCCAATATCAGCAACCTAAAGTGAGAATTAATATTTGAGTTTGTGGGAAGGATGGGATCAATTTTGTCCACCCAATTTATGCGTATTGGAATAAGAATTTAATTAACGAAATGTGCAGGTGAAAAAAAAAAAAAAACAAGTAAAGAAAAAAGATTAAGTCGAACCGTAGATTCCTTTTATATGCGTGTAATCACGACACGAATAATTTGACTTTACATCAGACTTCATCACCGTACACACATCAAATGAATCCGTAATACAATTAAAATTTCTGAAGCTTTAAGACAATGAGCTCAATAGTCTGTCGATACATATAGGAAACGACAAACAGTTATGTCATCAATTTGCCACCTATGAATTCCAATCCTGCTCCACAAGACTTGGCAAAAGGGCTCTAGCGTAGCTGTCCAGAGAAGTATGCGGGCTTCATCGACTCCTTGGTTCACTAATCCTCAATTTCGTAACCATGGACGTTTCGAATAGTCAATCCTGTTCCAGGCAACAACAATATCTCCAGGCGTAACAGAAATTTGAGTTCCTTAATAAGAAAATCGTTATTAAAAATCGGTAATTTGTTTTCTCCATGTACCCTTTGTAAGACAAATGAACTTGGTCTGGTGTGATTGAAAATTGACATGAAAGGTGTGTAATAACTCACCCATTTGACATAACCAGAGGAATCGAAACGAAATGTTAAGAAACTCACTGGAAAGTAGAACATGGTTACACCCTGAGCTAGAATTGGCTGTCCACGGTAATTCCCAGCTGATATGGACAGTTAAAAATAATGCTGTTGCACCCAGGGAATGAAAAATAATTTTTTCACTCTTCGGTTTCTCTGAACTAGAAGAGTTTTAAAATATAAAAAAACAAAACACTTATTTGAAAAAACAAATCTCATTAGATGATTTTTTTGTCAAAAATAATTTATTTTTTTAGTTAGTGAACTTTTTTCGGAATTAGATGGAAAGTTTTTATATACTCATATCGTCAAAGGGAATCAAAAAATTTTAAAATTTGATGATTAGTAAAAAAATTCACTAAAAGACGAAATAAGAGTTAATCAAAGTAACTAAAAAAATAAAAAAACTTTACACTGACTGTAATTAAGCCATTCATTTCCTACTAAAACCATGCTTAGGAGATCATACTTGCAAAAAATCAAAAATTATATTCAGTCAATTCTAAAATCGTACGTTGTCGTGTTTCATTTACATGAGCATGATTTTACGAGGTCTCTCTCTGACTGCCCTTAGAAATTGAAGGGTGGTTCAAAAACACATCATTCCTCCACTGGTGGACATCAGGGTTCCGTGGGCCTTAGACACGGCAGCCACCCCAAATCTATCACGAACCCAACACCCCTAGCGTACTTATGATCTATGGTTCTTCGTTCGGAGCATCTTTTCTTACCAAATTGTGCCAACTCATTTTTTTCACTGAAGTCTTGAAACACAATACCAAATACACTCTAAAAACAAGCCATAGCACATAATAATCACCATCTCCTCGTTATCATTCACAACCAAAAACATAAACAAAGAAAAAGAGAAAAAAACAGAAAAATGAAGATAATGAAGAGTACTCTCCATACTAAGACAACTCATGATTCAGTTTCTCTCCCAGGCAAAGTTTGCACTGAATTTGCCATTCCAAGACAAACATTTCAAAATTCAAAACAATGATGCCTAACATCACCTTGAATCGAAGAATTAATACTAGGTTGACAAGCCTTCCCATAGAAAGATTTACAATAAAAAATTAGAAGGATAAAGAAACTCTCCTTTAAGCATCCAGAATAAGAGCTTTTTTATCATTGAATGAATCAACACGGTGACATCTGCCTTGGCATGCAAAAAACGGAGTCGTAGCACATGCGCCATCTCCTTGTAAGGGATGAATGTCCACGGCATCTCGCAGGAAGAACCAGTCCCCAAAGTAACGGAGGATTCTTGTAGAAGTAGGAACAGAAACATTGAATGTGGCGTGTGTGTGAAATCCTGAACAATTATATTCCATATAGATGGAAAGGGAACCTCACACTTCTCCCATAAGAACTCCATATGCGATGAAGCACAAATGACCCAGAACCACAGAAAAAACTTCTCTATATGCGGCCAGACAATTTGTCCTGAAATACACTTTTGGAATGTTAGTCAAGATTGAACATGTAACTTATGCGTATGTATGCACACGATATGGGATACTCACCCTAACCACCCAAACCGGCCCCCCACCCCAACACAGAATATTACACGTGCAAGAATTTACTCTACAGCCTAGCTAAAACAAGAGCGCATCTGAAAGTCGATGTTTCAAATGCAACACTTCAAGATCGTAAATAAGGTCATGCCAAGTTCCCTTCAAACCGGGGAGACATAAATTTATCATACACACGTTTGCTTGCATTTCTATAGATATATAATTGTGCTTCAAAGGCCATGGCCTACCAAATACTTCCACGAATTGAATTTGTGAGGTGGGGATTACAATAGTGCAAGATAAACAAATTCCATGCATGGCCAACTTCAACAAATTTTCGTTGTGCAAAAAAAATATAGAATCAATAAAAAATGGCCAGGCATCCTGAAGTGATCTTATAACTGAATTTGTGACAAAACAAAAAAACAATAAAATGAAAGCTTCAACTATATTCAAAAAGTTGCTCTGAAGAATAGAAACCAAAACACTGGGCCGAGTCCACTTGTATCCGTGGTTTCCATGACTTTTTCGACGGTGTACAAGTATCACTAAGACATACTGTCCAAAGGTTCAACACCGTTACTCTTCTCTGACAAGAATAATTTCAAACCATATGCCACAGGGAAATCAGTCGGCCTATCACCAACCAAGCCACAAGTTGATGTATGGCCAGTAGCACGAATGATAGAATATAACCAATTGTCAACATGGAATAGCAGGTAACGACTGATCGGTACATCTTCAGACTGGTGAAGAAAATATAGGAAAACAGAAAGTGGCTTGGTAGCAGAAGTAGGAGTGGGGTGAAAGTGAACAAGAAGAGAACAATATGTGTGACTCACCGTTGTATGTGTAGTCATAGCTATTCATTCTCTCACGGAGTGGATTCCCACTTTGGACCCTGAAGTAATTCAGTAGCCATAATGTTGATTGTACAAAAGTATTATGTTTAAGACTGAAAGAAAATCATATCCAAGTTTGCGAGTTTAATACTTTGGTAACTTTCAGGAAAGATTTGGTTTCACAGCACCAATTTTAGAGGAGTCAGCTTTCATAATTTAAGGGCACTTCCCATCTTGTTTGATCCCAGAAGTTAAAATGGCCTTTCCGCTAAACCCCTAATAATAGTCTTTCTCCTCCAAATAGAAGAAATTTTTAGGTTTCCAACGATTGTAGAATAAAAATACTTCCTGCAAATGAAAATGCCATATTAAAGGAGGGTTCCCACTCTATAACAGACAACTGAGGCCCCTGCGTTTCATGACTTATTGTTTTGGGGGAATGAGACCAAATGGTTGTTCGCCTATATTAGATAGAGCTCAATGATTGCATCACTACGAAAACTTGAGCATCTTCACTCAATTCTGTACATTCCAATGCATGTACTTTTCCCACAACATGATGACCATTGTTGAACAACCATCCATAATGTGCATTGACTGGAGTGTGTCGGTGAAAAAACAACTCCTTGCCACTCGCACAGGTTACACTGATTTGTTCTGTCATGCTTGTTTGCTCATAGCCATACAAAGAAATCAAGATGTTCAGAGGCAGATTTCAGAAATTACAAATGGACACCAAAATAAGGGTGAGTAAATACCTTCGAAGATGCAATGTACCAAATACAGAATCACACCACACATAGGATCACATGACTCAAGTATTGAGCTTGAAAGGGTGTAAACAGAATTTAATCGCTGAAGACCTACCAGAATACATCCAAAATCCTAACAAAAGGAAGTATAACATACTAAATTGTCACCTTAAGAAATATAATGAATAGTCATAATAACTGTAACAAAGCAATACGGATGTTTAGAAAACCATTAAAAAAAACCAACAACCAATACCAAAGATTAAATTGGGTTCAATAAGTCCCATGATTTGGCAGAAACAACCTTGATTCGGTTTCCAGTGATAACCAAAACAATCGACAACTTTGATAATTAAAATCTCTCCAATTTTCTGATCAAATCAAAGCAAGGCCAACTAATTTAGCATAGCACACAAGAATATAAGAAATCCCACCTTTAATCTCGAAAAGGCAGGTTTGGAACCTTTATTCATTGGCGTGGCAATCAATTTAACCATCAGATAAAGAGGTCGGTTTGTGATATCTTTATAATTGTACAAAAGACGCCAAAAATTTTGAAAACCAAATTACCTGGAAAAGGAGTGAAAAGGCTGCTAATGCCTGTATCTGATAAGAAGACAATGTGATATCACCAATTGAAGAGTGTAACATGTAATGTTGCCAGTAAAATCATGTCCATGATCGCAAGCAGCAATGGTGTTGTCCACGCCAAAGAACCCCTATATGGCAAGGTCTTTAACAAAATAAAGTGAAGACAGAAACCACAAGAACCAAGAGTAGACAGGATTTGCTATAGCATTGACGGAGAGAGCGTATGCAAGACTCTAAGCAAGCTCTGTGTTCAAACTTGGAAAGCCGGCAGGCACTCCCATCAACCACACACAACCATGCGCACAAGTAGTTATGTAATGTTGATGGCCAGGTTAGAAGCCCAGAGGCCAAACAGATTCTGACATGAACGAAATGGCTAATACCAAAAGTGAGCCCAGAAAAATTTCAGTAAGTAGCTACACTTGACCACATGAATGCTTATGAATGCAGCTTTCTCCGCGAATGTCCGCACAAATGATTTAGACCTTACAAATAAATAATTCTGAAGAAATGAGGAAAGCAATAGCTTCTTATTCCAAGAAGAGAAATAAACACAGACCGACATTCAACCGCTCACAAAACAACCATATTTGAGCATAGGCAAACCACGTAAAACAGATATGGTATATATGGGTCACCAAGTGTTTCTCCATCAACATTTGTGGGTTAAAAGGAGGCATGAACCATTTAAAGCAGCTATAATGGAAAACCTAATGATCAGTGAGTAAGGGGTGATAAAATGGAAAACAAGCATTTTCCGTCAAGGTCCGAGTTTAGGTATTAACTTTGCTAACATATGAGCCAATTTGTCTTCTCTTGCTAAAAACAAAACTCAACCGATTAATTGGCGCACGAATAAAAGAATTCTAACAGGCAGTAGAAAACCCCTTGGAAAGCCATCCTTCTTGGATTATTGAATGTCAAATATGCAGTTTAAGCTGTCACTCACATCACGTCAGTAAATTACGAACCAACCAAAGACGCAGTTTGGGCAGATCAAGGTCATGATATAACTCTCTTAATTGAGTAACCGTGACACAGGTTGCTCCACATATCAAATATTTACGAAGTCAAGACACAGCGCGTCAACCAATGGTCAATAAAGAACTTAAATTCACCAAATTTATCAGGTTACGTTGCATATGGAAATCGCTTGTTGATATTGCTAACATTTTGATATTCCAAGTCAAATAAAATGACCGATCATTAGATGTCCACCACCATTCCCTCGAAAATCAGAATCGTATGAATGAACAATTGCAATGTAGTGCATCAGTCAAATAATGCGATGTAACATGTATGTCAACTCAAATACTCAAAGATATACAGACCTTTATATTACCTTGAGGAACATTATCTTTAGGAGGATGGCCAATACAATATTTGACTACAGCGGAATTGACGATATTTTTATTGTCTCATTGCGTAAAATTCCCACATGTCAGCTACATCCACTGCTGTGATCCAGAAGGAGGACATGGAGAAACGGAACAACGATGTAGAATAAAGTTGACAATGAGCAATGAACATGGCCATAGTTGCCATGTCAAGGTAAAAACCACACGCCTGTAAAGCCAAGATACAGGCCAATCAAAAAACTTGCAAACAACGAGGCCCACAAGGAGGGCAGACGGTAAAAGGTGTCTGAAAGTCGGAGAAGCGATTACACGAAACAATGGAGAACCAAAACAGTGGATCTTTACGAACCCAAAGTCTTTCAACGAAAATTTGGCCAGCCATTAGCAAGTTCTGATGCCATAACACAGAACGACCGAAAAATCAAGCCGAAGTAAAAATTATGAGAAACCAATTTCAAAAATACAAATCTTGCAAACCCACTTGGCGGTTCTTCAAAAACAATATGGGCAATTTCCATAAAGTGGGGGACAGTGGAGACGAGTTAATATCAAGGTCAGTGAGAGGAAACCTTTATATCAATTAACATGGAATCTAAGAGGTAAAATTTACCATGAGTCCACTATACTCTCTTTGGTTCTCTCTTCTTTCCCTATTATTTACCCAACATGGGCATTCATCAATCACACACTATCTCTCTCCACTCCCACGTCAACACCCCAAACAACCCACTTTTTCATGTATCTCTCTCCCACTAAAAATAATTTTCTTTTTAAAAAAAAAAAAAAAAATTTAACTTCACCAATCCCCTCTTTTTTTTTATTCAAAATGGAAGCTATTAATTGTTAAATACAATATCAAGTAAATAATTTGTTTATCAAACGAATGATTTTATCGGAGATCAATAGAATTATTTTTTAATACGTTTTTTCAATAAAGACTAATATATATTTTTGTAAGAAAATAGAATCTTTTTTTTCCTCTTTCATTTGTAAAAAATCAGAAAGAAAACAACTTAAATAGAAAATATATACATCTATTTTAAAAAAAGTCCCATCTGAATCAATGAGTAACTAGTAATTATAATTTGTGTTATACATGGAATAAAACAATAACTTTTAACCATGATTTAATGTGTTTTTAAACAGCTAAAACAGTCACTTGTATCAATCAACGCTGGAAAATAGTTTTGTAAAAAATCAACATATTCATTCATTAAGACCCAGTTCTGGCTGCTAACTTTTATTTAGGTTTTTTATGACTTAGATTTTGCAATATTTATGTCGTCTGGGGGACAAGAGGAATTCGTTATGCCATTTGCAAGACAGTTATGCCAATTTACATTTTCGGATTCCTCTTGGTCAAAGAGAAACGAAACGTATTAAAGTTTTTGTTTTGATCAATAAAAATCAAAGTCGCTAAAATCGACTCAAAAAAGTTAAACCCAAACTAGCCTAATGATGAACTATATGGTTTAGGTTAAGATTTTTTTTATCAGAATAGTTTTCTAGGTTGATATAAGTGATTGCTTAGTCATTCAAATACACATAATTATTGTTTTAAAAATATTGTCTTAATTTAATGTATAACATGAATTATCTCGTTCTAAACAAATCCGCACATAGGCCGCCTAGCCCCGCCTAGGCACTAGGCCCCCCGGCTGGCCGCCCAGGAACGCCTATGGGCCCCCACATAGGGTTGGCCCTCCGCCCGCACGCTTAACGCTAGAGCTTTTTAGAGGACCGAGTTCTAATTTTTATGTATTTTAGAGACCTAAATGTTCCTTTCTATCTTCTCTTTGTTTATTTCAATATTAAAACATTTGACATTTAATATTTTGAGATCATGTTTTGGTTAGGAATTGATATTTGGTATGTATTATTATTTTTAATAACATTAATGACCTTAGATAAATAAAATAAATAATAATAATAAAAAAACCGCTTAGGCGGCTAGCCGCCTAGGCGCTAGGCCCCTTCGGCAGCCCAATTACGCCTAAACGAATTTTAGAACATTGGAATATTTATCAACTAGTTAATTCAGATATATAATATATATCATATTAGAATCAATGATTAACTAGTTTAAATTCCAAGGTTTAAAAATCGTTAGCGGTAATTGGGCTGCCGAAAGGGGGCCTAGCGCCTAGGCGGGGTAGCCGCCTAAGCGTTTTTTTAGAACCTTGAAATTTAAACTAGTTAATCCTTGCTTCCTAATACATGATAATATATATATCTTATTATTATATATATAGATATATATATTCTATTTAAGTTTGTTTATTTAAGATTTGTTTTTAATAGAGTGAGCGAGAAAAATAAATTGTTTTGCATTATCTTAATGCACTAGAATTTTTATTTAACAATTGAAATAATTTTCTATTTACTAAAAATAAAAGATAGGGACATGGAATATAAATTTTTTTTGTTTAAAAAAGAAAAATACTTTTAATGGAGAGAGAGAGAGAAAAAGTGAGTTTGGTTGGGGTTTATATGGAATGGACAGCGAGCGAGTGATCCATGTGTGACGGTAAGTTGTATAGCAAAGGGAGAGAAGTCAAAGAGAGGCAAAGGGGCAACATGGTCATTTTTACCTCTTAATTCCATGTCACTGATATAAAGATTTCCATCCCCTCTTGACTTGATATAACCCTGCACACACTCACTTTTAGAAATTTTCCCCCCAAATATTACCAGTCAAGAGTCGGCTGCTTTTCATGAAGTTCTTCGGACCATTTGGGTTTCATTGAGAGAGTTTTCACGTCTCAAACTCCCCACAGAAATGGTGACGCCAACATGGGAGTTTCATAGAGTATTTACCTGAAATTTGTAGACAAAAGAGACTTAAAATGAGGAAGAAGGATATAAAATTGGACTTCCAAACATGGGCCATCATAGAGTATTTACCTGAAATTGTTTAGATAAAAGAGAGTTAAAATGAGAAAAGAAGGATGTGACTAAGTCCACAGAAACTTGAGTATTCACGAAGGTAATGACTTCCATACGTGGAGAATCAAAACGCGACACTGTTTTTGCCCATGCCAATGTATGTATGCAATTGGGAATCCACCTAATTTTCTACCATAACCATAGAACCATATACTAGCTGGACCCAATTGTTTTCTTCTCCAAAAACCATACTAGGAATGATCTAATGATCCATCACTCTTTCGCTCCACAGCCCATTTTTGTCTTCTCCATAACTATTGTGAAAGCTTCCTGTACTTGCATTACTATGAATGTGTTAATTTGATCATCTCTCCAGTCCAATAGCCTTAATTGACCATTGCTGCCAAATCCAGTGCACCATGACCAAGAAATGAGAATGTGGCATTTTTGTCTTGGCAGAGATGCAGACAAGCTTCGCATTTGTCTTCATGGAGGATCCCCCTGGCAGAGATATGTACTTATGAAACAAATAAATCAGCTCAAGTAACTTTTCAAAACTATTAATTTATCATAGAGTAGATTCGCAGTATGGCTGACAAGAATGTGAACACATGGTGCTACAGATAGCGGCCTTCATGCCTAAAACGAAACCACTATGTCCCATTTCATTTGAACCTACTAGCCGAGAATTGCTTCAGCTTCCAAGGTCTCTAGACTGACTAGCAGGTAAAGGCCTTCTTTCCAATTATCTTGTGGAAGCGAATTTTTATCATAAAACAAATTTATTTTTGCCAGTTTCTGAGCACATTTATACAAGAGTATGATCACAGAACTAAAGGCCACCAGATGAAAAAGAAAATCAGAAGTGAAATTGGAAAGTCCTTACGCAAAAGCAACCAAGTACAGCAAAGCAATTATCAATGAGGGAACCCTAAATAGACATGCATGAGGCACTACTACCTTCTGAACAACACTTGTTTTGCCCTTGTCACAACAAAAGGCATTTATCAAGTCCCAATTAGAATACAAAGTCTGGGACTCGAGAATGAGAACAACACACAATAATAGACCAAAACAAAGACCAAGAAAAAGAGAACTAACAAAACTAGCAAACTCCCTCAAATTTTTTTTTTTCCAGTGGGAGGCCCACTCTTGAACAAAATCCGGCCGGCCCTTAATATTTTCCCCATCACCATGAAAATTCACAAATGCAAAAAAAAGGATTCTCCAATCAAGTCCTCCCTCACTAAACGTATCCACCATCCCTCATTTTCAAATGATAGGTACATTCCTACAATATTTACATTTCTTTCACAATTGTTAATCACTACAATAGTCAAAGTTTTTTTTTTCCCCACCTCCTTATTCCAAAGAACAAATAGACTTGAATTTGATTAATAAGTTTCTTTGAATTCTTGGCTGTTTTTTTGAACCTTATTTATCTTTTGGTAAGTGTTGAGTGGTCTTTAAACGATATGATTCTGCAAACGGGGTTTACCACCCCTTAAATATGCTCAGCTAAAATAGGCCAGATTTAAAAAATTAACTGGTGGCCTGCATATAGTATTTTCCCTGAAGGCCGATTGGTTGGGAGAAAATGAAACCTCTCTCGCATGCAAAAGCACAACAATGTCAAGGAAAGACAAGGAGATGAAGTATATTACTCATCCAAAGAGAAAATGGGAGGATGATGGGTTCAGTTGCTAGAGTTCGATCAGGCCACCCCCCAAAAAACAAATCCTACACTTTCTTCTCATGAAACCATCAGCCTCTAGCCTTCCCTTAAATCTCATAAGCATCCCTACAGTGGGGGGAACAAGCATGTCATTATTTGCATTTCAGGTAATAGCAGCATATGCCATAAAAAGATAATAAAGTACACTAAGCGATCTTCCGAACAACAGCCCATTAACGTAGTTAGTAACTAAAGATATTTAACGCATAAAATCATAGGAAAAGGGGTAAAATCGTGTTTTCCTAACTAGTAACCCACGGGTGCTAAGTGTACTTGCAACAATCGATATCAGAACAACCAATATCATAATCTAAGTCTGCACAGTACTTAGAAAAGGATTTAAAAAAAAAAAACACATACGATTTGCACACCTCTTCACTAAAATCTTCTAAACCATTCTGACATACAATACGAAATTGGCCAAACCAAATAATTTTCTCTGCAAAGGGACTTTAAGTAATAAATGTAAAAATAAAAAGACTAGAAAATTCTTTCTTGAAAAGGGATTTACTATCATTTAAATCATTTTAAAAACACTATGAGTCCAAGGAAGGACAATCTCATTATTTTGCAGCGAAGGCTGAGGGCCATAGAAGTGGGCACTTCACAAAGGGAAGGCATCACTCCGTTTTTGTATAGTAGAATAATTGCAAGGAAATGTCAAACATTAATATCCAAATACATTGCTATGCTTTCTTCTTCTCTAATTGTCTCCTCCAACATATGAGTAAAAGAAAAGGTACTCTTGTTGCAGAAAATAATAACTAGCAAAAAGAGGCCAATATCTTAAATCCCCAATTGGAAAAAAAACCAAAAACGTTATAAATGGCAACAAACCAAAGTCCATAAATTAAACACAAATCAATCAAGATCAATAAGAACAAACCAATAAAAACTGAAATACTAACGCACCATTGCCAGGCAATGGCAGTGAGATCAAAACATAGCAGTAAACAAACGTCAAAAAAAAACAAACAAATTTGGGGGATTTCAGAAACCCATTAAATTTTAAATTCTAGGGCAGACCTCTTTGGTTTCCCCATGTTCGCTGGCCAGTGTAGAGATAAGAGAAACAGAATCCCACAAAATCACAACCCTGACACCTCTTCCGTGAGTATTACTCTCTCTCTCTGGTCCTCTCTCTTCGGTGGGGGAGATGAGATCTCGGAGAGAGATCGGCTGGATTCATTGGCCATAGCTGTGTTTCAAACTTCAAAAAGAGAGAGATCAAAAACTTGTTAAATTTTGTAATCGGGGGGAGGCCATGAATATCCCGGGGACGGAAATCACCCACACTCCCCCGTGCCTCCGACGAAAAAGCCCTAAATTTTGCGAAAAGCGGAATCCAACCTAACTTCAAAAAGTACGGTGCGATAATGCCACCATAAAGTATTGCTGGACCACGACTCTCATTCAAACTGACAGCTTTAAAAAAACAACCCCTTTTTTTTTTTCCTCATCTCACAGCCTTGTTGGTTTTTTTTTGTGAGAATTCAATTTTGCCAAAACACTTTGTCAAAAAAATCAGTTGGTAAAAAACAAAAAATATGCTCATTGGGTTTTTTCGCAGCTTAATAAAATCATGGTGAAATATTAAATGACTTAAGATTTTTAGAAACAATCTTGTGTAGTTCTAGTTTCTTTTTCCGATAATCTCATGAGAGATTTCTACAGTCACTAAGTTAATTAATATTGGAGTTTGAATAAAGTTTTTAGAGAGAATTGGTAAAATGAAAAAAGAGTAAAGAAAAAGATTAAAACTGAATTGTTAAATGTATTAACATTTTTCTTTTTCTTCCCTTTTTTATTTTTTTTTTCATGTTGAACAAATTCTTAAAAAAAACCTCCTCCAACACGGGTTAAATCTTCTCTCATGAAAAATCATTTTTTCTTTGGTTTGGTTTAAAAACAACAAGATCACAGACACTAATAAATTATTTCAAAAATAAATAAAAAGGAAAGGAAAGAAAAGAAAAGTGGAGAAGCATAAGATAAAAAAAAATCATATTAATTTTTACTTTATTGTCCTTTCTCAAAACTAGGAACCAATTCAAGGGAGGAGGAAAATATTTTAAATTTTTTGTTCATTTATTTTTCCCCCTGTCGAAAAAACCATAAATTCGTTATTTTTCCCAAATTGGGAATAGAGAAGGATATACTAGATAATAGAATCGGAACTATAATTTTGAGAATAAACTGTAAATTAGAGTGGACCAATCATCTTCTATGGCTTCGATAATCCAATTATTTATTTTTATATAATTAGTCTATTCAATAACTTTACAAAATGAAAACGATCGAATATATATCTTCATTTATTTTAATTTTTTGGGCTCTATGATAATATCAGCTTGTAGCACTCGCGAAGTAATTTGTGCTAGGTTATTATGAGGACTTCTAAAGGATTAATTCCTTCTCCCATTATTAGAGGTACCGATTCTTATGTCATTTTCCCCTCGATCAAATATTGTTTTGTGATATGTATCTTTTTGTGCATAATGGTCATATTTGGCTTTAACCAAGCTTTGTGCCAAAATTTGTAAGTATTTTAAAAAAAAAACACAATCAGATAGTTATTTATTTGCCCATCTGTCCCCATCACCACTTACCATCACCCACTTTCCGAGAATCCCTTTCCCTCATTTTTCTGCTCTCTCTTCACACTTGTCCACAATCCATTTTTGTTCCGCACTTCTGGCATCTTCTCCCTCTCCAATTACCTGACTACAATCAACCCATATCCCGCAGGTAAATGTCGGCGGCAATTCTATATATATGCTTTCCGTTATCACCTATTAATTGTTACTGCCAGAGGCGGCGATCCATGATAATTGTTTTTGTCCAATATTTGCTTTAACACCTTTTCGATCTTTGTGGAGCGCCGCCTGAATAGTTCATTGTTTGTGTTTTGAAATAGAGGAATATATGAAACTAACTACACTTCGAAACACCATAAAAATCACCGTGATCATCCACATGAATGCCAAAACCTCTAGGGTATGAGGGGGGTCGCTGTATTGCGTAATGTTCGCTAAAAACCCGATCATTATCAGTCCCTTTCTAAACATGCTGCGGAGTAGCAACAGCAGCCTAACTGTTTACATTTACTTGGCATAAAGTTATGTGCAGAAGTACCCTTTGAGTTGAAACATCCGTTGCACTCAGAACCACGACTCCCTCACTCTCTCGTTGCTGGGGCGCCAAAAGTTATTGGCAATTGGCATGGCCCTGCGCAACAGTGTTATAAAAAAATAAGGAAGAGTGTATGAAATGTTACACCTTGTGGGTTAAGACTCCGGACTTGGATGTGCTTCCAAGCGCCTTCAAGAATCCAACACGACATTTCACCCTACATTTACCCTTTTGATCCCATTTGTGCTGGAGCCAAGCCTCATTCTCCACTGTTTACGCTTGCGGCAATGACATAGAGGCCTGTATCTTATCAATGTAGGTAGTTGTTGCCTTCTTTGGTTCACGTTGGAGCTGTTCTTTGCCATGGCCTTCCCACCTCTCATACAACAGCATCACTCCTCACTCGTGTGGAGTGCATATGTAAATGGAATTCCAAATTTGGCCGCTCCTGTGACAATATGTCGCGAGAAACTTGACAAGAATAATTTGGTTCTTATCATAGTGTATTGATGCAGATATTATCCTCATTTTAGTTTGCGGCCATACAGAAGAGTTTCAGGGTTTTGTCATTTTTTCTTCCCTTTCCTATATTTATTATGATATTTTTTTTTGTGCTTCAAACAAATCTGATTTATAGTTTAGTTTTTCAGTATTCGCAAAATAACCTCATAATGTATCCAAAATTAATGAGATTCACATGCGTCTTTATTTTGGGGTACTTTTAAGTAGTCATTTTTTGGTTTTATAGGCATTGCTGAACCTTTTTTTTTTTTTTTTTTCTTGGGGGCTTTAGTAGCTCTTATTATTGTTAATTTGCTGTTTGGTTTTTTAGGATAGAGAAGAAGATTGTTTCTTCGAGACGCGACCGAATTGCGATCCTCTCTTTTGCCGATGCCAAATGAATCCATAATTGTAATAAAATAAATGATTTGTCAAAAGTACGAAGACGAAGCTGGAAAAACATCAAGATAAAGCACAAACTTTGACTTATTTTTGGTCATCCCCACACATTGTCGCTTTTTTTTGATGAGCAGCAATTAACAATGAATTGTTCTAATGGTAGCAAAGACAAACTAATGCTGAAGCCTGCGTGGGACCAATCTCCTATCCTCCCATTTAAAATGGTTGCACCTCAATGTAATACTATTTGTCTCCACAAATGTTGTGTCGATTTACCCACTCAAATTGAAGCACTAAAAGGCACTCCACTCACAGAGGACACGCTTCCCTCGTCTTTTTGTTTTTTTTTTTTTTGCGACAAAAGACTCTGAAGATTTTGGCTTATTTAGTTAGCTGTGCATGCTGCAATAAATTATGCAACGGATTCCTCTTCAATTGTGCGAAGTGTCAAAGAATTTTGCCTTGGATGTTAAGTGTGCTACCTATTCTCTGGACCTATCAAACAGAAGGTCACAAGGCACCCCCGTCTTACACCTCTTCCGACGAGGTTAACAAATTGGCCGATTGTATGCATGTTCCTTTGAGTTCATGTCGGTTTTGGGGGGGGGGCAATGGTCAAATGTAACATTTGTGTTTTCATCATGCACAGTGATTTTTTATGTGTATCACCAGCTCTGAAGCATAGATACGACGATACACTTCCTTTTTAATAAAATAATCCTAGCATATTAAATGCGCTCTCCAGAACCATCACATCCGGATGATATTATTACTGTAAATTTGTGAGAAAGAAGTAAACCCGAAGAATGGTTCTAAACCATTGGTATAATGTGACCAGTCTATTCACGTTAGCTGCATCAACATTATCAGAAGTATTCAAATATAAGTTTGGGGTCTCCTTTAAGGTGGAAGGTCCGGCACTACCCTCCTCAATTTTGTTCACTTTAGGAACGAATATGGCTCCTCGTTGCAATGCCTGTGGCAAAATACTGCATCGGTTACTTTTTCCATTTGCCCTGGTTTCACATGTGGTCCTGGTGAATTTAAGCTCCACCTTGAATGTGCTTCAGAAATGCTGAAAAAATTTATCAAAACACTTCATGGGACGGCGTACGCACTTTTTCACACAACGGTACTTATATAATGGGTGGCTCCATTAATAAAAGTTCCGTTCTAGTATCTGCAAATGGGTTTGGATGTTCCTCTCTCATCAATCTCAGTTGTATTTATTTGTTGTTGTTTGTGTGGTTGTTTGTGTGGATTACCCTGTGCTATGGTAATGTTGCAAGTTTTTGTCTTAATGCTTAATTAAAATTCAAGTGTGTTCAGTTTGATGCTTAAGTTCTCTGCATGTGTTGGGGGCCAAAATAATTAAACCATAAATTTTAAAAAATTATAAAAATCCGTGAAAAGCATAAATTAAGTTCTAATTCTTAGTGGTTGTTTGATAAAAGATTGAAATTCCTGAAACACTGAAAAACTTTACAAAATAAGTATTGTTGAGTGATGAATGTTTTAAGTTAAAAAGTTATTTGATAAAGTATAAATGCTGATTAAAACAATTGAAATTCAACAAACTAACTCTAAATCTAATTATTATTCAACAAAATTTATTATTTTTTTTATTTCTAAAAGAAGTTGTGTGGTTTTGTTGGTGTTCAAATGGTATTGGTGTTGGGGTTGTGGCATTGGTAGGGTAGTGAGGAATGAGTGGTGGTGGTTGTTGGAGGTATAATAGCGGCTGGAAGATGAACTGCTACTCCAGAATCTGACCATGAAATTGTGGGTGTGTTGTTGGTGTTCAAATGGTATTGGTGTTGGTGGTTGTGGCATTGGTAGGGGTATGGAGGAAGGTTATGTGGTGGTGGTGTGTTGGAGGTAGAATAGCGGCTGTGAAGATGAACTGCTACTCCCAGAATCTGACCATGAAAGTCTTTTCTTTGAATTTGTTGAATGTTTTTCACTTTCTCCTCAAATTTAATATATTTTTGCATTGGCTTGACTAGTGGAATTCGAAAAATAAAAAAAAATGACCCAAATTAGAAAAAAGTCTACTAACGAGAAAAGAAAAAGACAAAAAACCCATAAACAAAACTAACTTTTTCTTATTTTTAATGAAACTTAAATAGGTTTTGTTTTTAGCTCCCCAAAATCATTCGACCCATTTACCCCACATCAAAAGACCAACGACTTAAGTCCTAAAAGTCATAGTTTAATTTTAAATTTGGTGTAAGTTGTGCTCTTTGTGCCCAAACTATTGTAGAGTTAACTGTAGATTTGTAACGGTCAAGGTATGTGATTTTGGAGACTAAAACCAAACAACCACAGTAAAAAATTTCTCTTTAAACTAACAAGAGTAGAGCCTTCTTCCTATTTTAATGAAAATTTTAGCTTACAAGGGCGTATACATACACACTCAGTTTCAGGATTCGGGGTTATTGCGGAGAGGTTCAATCCACTGTCGGGTTGCAGGGACCCAAAACGACGTCACCAAATTCCCCGCAAAAAACCTCTCTCCCAGTTTTCATCCTGTTCCCCCCCCCCCCCCCCAAAATGGGTCTAGATCAATTCGTATACACTCTAAGTACAAACAGGGGGAATCAGAATTTTTCGGATAAACCAAAACAAAAACCAGAAAGATTTTGATTCAATCATACCCAATAATGGTTTCGTAGGATGCTCATCAAATTCATGAAAACAAATATATATTATGCCTAGATAGATATAAAAATAGATACATATAAGGGAAATACATATTCAATTCAGAGCTTTCGCCAAAAATTCTGCATTTTATCGATATACGCTGATGGTAATAATGCCGGTGTCGGTCACAATGATGATGCCGGTGCGATGTACCGCCATCAATGAAGATGGTGACGACGACGTGTTAAATGACGCAATAGCAAAACGAAAAAAAAAATCATGGAATGATTTTTTTTTAATTATTCCAAAGATTTCTCAATAACACTCTTGAATAAAAAAGAAAAAAACAAATTTAATTATAACAACAAATTCTCATATGCCATAATAATCACCATATCCTCAATTATCATTCATAAGCCAAAAAAACAGGAAATAAAAAAGATGAAGAAGAAAACTCCGTAGATAAGACAAACTCATGGTGTTAGGTTTCTCCCAGCAAAGTGCCACTTAATTTGCTATTCCAAGAACAAAAACCTTTCAAAATTCAATCAAATGATGCCTAACAATCAACCTTATAAATGCAGAATAATCCTAGGTTGACAATGCATTCAATAGAAAGAATTTACAAAAATTAGAATCAAAAATAGTAGGAGAAGAACTCTCTGGTATCATCAGATAAGTGCTTTTATCATTTGAAATGGAATCACGGCGAGCATCGCCTTGCATGAAAGAACGGCGTTAACCCATAGTTAGCAATATGCGCCAATATCCTTGTAACGGATGAACGTCCATGGCATCATCAACAAGGAAAGACCAGTCCCAAAGTAGACGGAGGATACTGTCGAAGTAGGAAAAGAAACATTGAAGATGTTGGTGTGGTGTGTGTGTGATTGAAACAAACCAATGAGCAATTGATTGATATAGGGAAGGGAACCTCACACATTCCCAGTAGAACTCCTATGCTGCATGAGGCAACAAATGACCCAGAGACCACAGATCAGATAAAACTCTTAATGTAGTACGGCCAGACAATTTGTCCTCTGACATACATTTTCGGAAGTGTAGAGTGTTTACTTACAAGATTGAACGTGTTAACACAGAGCAGCGAAAGCAAAATAGGCGATTTCTAATCCTGATAATAAACACAACAGGTAATATTACACGTGTAAGAATTTACTACAACCAGCTAAAGAAAGTTACTCACAGCCAGCTGAAACAAGAGTCGCATACAAGAATGTCGATTTTCAAATGGAAAAACTTCATAAATAAATAATGTAACACTGCCAAAGTCCCTTTAAAACTGGGAGAAGGAGACATAAACATTTCACACGTTGCTTGCATGTTTTTATAGATGGATTAATGTGCTTCAAGGGCGCATGGCCTAACAAAATACTCCCACACGATTGAATTTTGCGAGGTGGGATTACAAGATTGACAAGGTAAACAAGTAATGAACCCATTGAGATACAATGAATTTAGTAATAAATTTGTGTTATACTCGGAATGAAAAACAAAGAAACTTTTTAATGATTATTTGTTTTGTAAATCAACGTAACAAGTCACTAGGTATTAACACTGGAAACTAGTTTGTAAAAAAGTGTAACCATATTCATCATTAAGCCCCATGTTTGTACTAACTTTTATTTAACCATTACCTCCGCAAAATGATTGGATCATATCATGGGGCATGATAGACCAAAGTTCACTGGTTAGCACCGTGGAAAAGCAATTGTGCTAGGTCATCAATGAGGCTTGTTTAGAGGATTTTCCCATTCTCTATTGTTAAATCACTGATTCTTGTGTCATTTTTCACATATAAAAGTATTTTGTTACCATGACCGATCTTTGTGGTATGGCATATGTGGCTTTACCCAAAGCGTGGTTTTTGCCAAAATTTTGACAAGTATTTTAACACATCAGAGGAGAAGGGTTATTTTTTCAAGATCTAGGCAAAAAATGGTTTTGAAAACACTTAGCATAAATCACTTACAAATGCCTTGAAGCATATCTACTGGTTTATGTCATTTAAAATATCAAAATGGTTTAAGGACAATTTTCAATCAACAAAATAATTAAGCTTTTAGAAACATCATATTATAACTCTTTCAAATATTATTCCAATAAGGTCTCGTGAGATTGGACTCTAGTAGTTTTGGTAGGATGTTTTTTCTTTAATAAATTTTTATTATTATAATCAAAAGTTAAATTTATACGGCCTCATCTTGAATAAAGGAATGCTAAAACAAAACGAATAATAGGTTCACTGATAGTTGGTGCAAAAAAACTGGTTGTATAGTGGTTTTTCAAATACTCATAAACGCATCAAATGAATTAGGTTCCATTATCATTTGGGTACTTTTATAGTTATTTTTTTTTTGGTTTATAGCATTGTTGAACCTTTTTTTTCTTTCTTGGGTTGGTTTTAGGAAGAAAAAAAAGAAGCGTTCTTGGACCCGAACAGTGGTGGTTCCCAGGGGGAGGGCGGGGGCCATGACTCCTCCCCAAACATGTTGAAAAATCCAAACAAAAAAAAAAATATTTTTTTTTATAATTTTTTCTATTACTTTAAATATTTGCCTATTGAATATACATAATTGGCCCCTAAACATTTTTACTGAAATGTCTATTAAAAATGTATAGTTCAGCCCTCCTAAACGAAAACCTGCGTCCGCCATTGGACCCACCAAATGTGATCCAATTGCAGTTGACAAATGGTTAATCCATAAATTTAATAAATGATTCTGTCCAAAAGACGAAGCTGAAGAGATCAAGTAGCAACACATTGAACATTTGGTCATCGCCAAACATTGGTCTTTTTGATGAACAAAATATTAAACAATGATTGTTCTCCGGGAGCAAAGACAACCTATGTGAAGCATTGCGTGATCTACCAATCTCTGCCTTCATTTTAGGGTTGTTGTACGGCAGTGTAATAATTACTTCTTCACAAATGTTGTTCTGAGTTACCCACTCAAATTCAACACCCATTTAGAGAGGACACCCACTCGACCTGTGCCAAAAGCCTTGAAACGGTTTGCATATTTTGGGTTTGTAATTGCTTGCAATAAAACTATGCAATGGATTCTCCTTCAATATGCGGAGTGCAAAGATTTTTACCCTGATGCCAGGGGTTGCTACCTATCTGCGGACATATCAAACATGAAGTCACAAGCACCGTCTTACTCTGACACGTCCAGCACCATCTTACTCTGACAAATTAACATAGGAGCTCGCCGGCAAGTAGTGACTGTTCAGATAACTTAATGTGATCTTGCATCAATGTGATATTGTGATTTATCATGCACAGAATTGTGCCGATGTTGCCCACCATCTCTGAAGCATAAATACGCAAAACACCCCTTTGTCTTAAATATTATCCATTCATGACCATCGGGCGAGTGTAAAAAATTTTTTTTTTTTTTTCTTTAATGTGAACTTTATGAGGATGAAGTAAACCCAAAGGGAATGTTCTACAATCTGTGTTGAATGTGATCAAGTCGATTTCATTGAGATTGCGTTCAATCTTATCGGGCGTATTTCAATATCAAGTCTGGGGCATCCTTTAAGGTGGAAGGTCACCAACATTTTAAATAGGGGACATAAACGGACCAATCTGAAGGTCACCAACATTTTAAAATAGGGTGAAATAAAACCTGACCACTCTGAAGTTCCGAGTTAATACAAAAACATTGTTGACTGTTTGAGAAATTACAATTGGGACCTCCCTGACGTTTAAAAACTTGTAACAGATTCTCCTAAAAATACACTGACCAGCCCTAAGTTCCGGGTAATACACAAAGCACCCCGAATTTCAGCTTGAATAGTGGTTGAATACTTATATGCTATTTTTTGATAAAATTACTATTACCCCACAAGGATATTGATTAAATGACAAAAAAGTGAATCAGATTAAACCTATTAACCTATTTAATTGTATCACTTACACCATTTTTGTTACTAATTTATTTGAAATAGTGATGAAATGAAAAATCGATCTGTGTTATCCATTCGCTTAAATTAAAATGCTCTTATATCTAAAATATTATTATTTATTGGTCATTCAATCAAGATTCGTGTGGAGTAAGTCATAATAACTTTGTCAAAAAGAATGACATATATGATATTCTAACTACTATTCAATGACGTAATGAGATGGACAGTCAATCTTGCTAAAGTACGATTGACGGATGGGGGAATTTGTTATAAGTTTTAAAAAGTAAGGGAGGTAGCGTAATTTTTCAACCGTCAGGGAATCTGATTAGGCAAATCTCAGGAGAAAATTATATATTTGAACCAAAAATTTAGAGATGGGCAGTGTTATTTCCTCTTAAATATTTAGGTATTTTATAATCGTCACATTGTGGTAGCACCAGTATTAAATCATCCACAATAGCAAAATATTCCCTGAGGGCATAACACAAGGGATTGTCGAGTCAACAAGGTCAGATTCTGACAGAGTAGCAGCTCATCTTCATATTAATTGTTTAGCATACTTTACGATGTATTATGGCAACGAGGTGCATTTGTCAACTCTCTAAGTAAATATGATATCTTATGAACCACGTTGATTTGAAAAAAATTATTTGGAAAACAGATCAAGGTAACAAATAGTTCAAAACAGCTCAATACAGCTTCAATCAGGCTATCATTCATCTTTACAAAATGTTTATATGTTTGCTGAGTGATATGCAGCTTGATGATCTCTTGTTGATTTTTTAATTATTTGTGCGGTGAGTTGGCAATATGATTAAGTGATTTTGAATGTCAACTCTTCTGGAAACTTCAAAGCTCATCTTAGGTATCTAAAGAATATGTATTTGTACAAAGTAACTAATATAGTCTATTGAGGCTACGTTTGTTACTTGCTAAAAAATATGTATCATATTTTTCTTATTTTTTCTTACTTTTAGTTTCTTCTATGGTTTTTTTATTTTAATTTTTTTTCAATGTATCAATTGAAGATATATTAAAAAAACTACGCAAAAAGAACCTCATCATCTTTAGGTTCAGATGTTATAGCATCTTGTCCCACCACTCGCCCGGCCCACACCATACCCCTCTTTCCGAGATCCCCTTTCCTCATTTTCTTGTAGGCATGCATTGGTAGTGGTAGTGGTTAGTGGCGATGATAGAGTGGTGGTGATTTGGAGGTAGTTTAGCAGCAACAGTGAAGAGAGCTGCGACTCCAAGAAACCCTAAAATTATCTTTCTTTGAAATTGGTGAATTTTAACAAGTTGTAGCGGTCTATAATACTTTTCGATTTCTCTTAAATTAAAGAGCAGAAAAATTTATAAAAATCTGTAAAAAATTTATTAAAGAGAAAAAAAAAAAATGCAAATAATACAAAATATGAAACCAAATTTTAAAAAGTCTATTACAAAAAAAAACATAAACAAAAATTAATTTTTTTCTTATTTTTAATGAACTTTAAACAAGTGTAGCCGAGGTTAATACTTTGTGTTTCTCTTACTCCAGAAAACATGAATGGTCTTTCTTTGGAATTGGTAAATTTAACCAGTGTAGCGGTCTATATATTTTTTCATTGCTCTTTAAAACAAAAAGAGTAAAAAAAATTATTAAAATGTATAAAAAAAAAATCATTACAGAGAAAAAAAATGCAACTAATAAAAATGAACCAAATTTTAAAAAGTCTACTAACGAAAAAAAAAATAAACAAAATCATTTTTTTCTTATTTTTAATGAACTTTAACAAGTGTAGCCGCTTGTATAATACTTTTGGTTTTCTTAACAACTAAAAGAGTAAGAAAAATTATTAAAATCGTAAGAAAAATCATTAATTAAGAGAAAAAAACATAAAAATTATGGCTAAACAAAAAAAAACAGTTAAATATAATTATTCAACCGAAACAAAAAAGGCGAATTAAAATAGTTTTCGCTCCCCAAACGAGAAATTTATCAATTAAGACAGTGCAACTACAGGATTAGATGCAATTTTAAAAAGGATTTATTAGTAAAAATCTAGCCCACAGAACGTAGATCTTCAATATCCTAACAAAAAATATTTTTGAAAAAAAAATTGTCCTGCACTAGCAAGTAGTCAAATGAATTTTTGGTCTAAGGCCTAATTGGGGTGTCGGTGGTGGTGATTTTTTTTTACTTTTTTTTTGGCTTATATTCGTTTTTCGAGTTTTTGGGTTTAGAGTTTAGAAACACATCATTCCTCCCTCTCACTAAAAATAAAAAAATAAATTAAACTAAAAGGTAAATCCATGACCTGTGACAGTAGGTTCCATGGCTTAAATATAATAATTTTGTTTATTTAAGTTAATATCATGTTGTTTATTTTAGGGATATTTTGCTTGATTGGGCCTTTCGTAGTAATTCTATGACTTAGTAGATTAGGGTTATATCTTTTTCTTATTAAGAGACTTTGGTTACAATTTGTAAGTAGATTATGATTATGAATAAAGAGAAAAAACGATTGTTGTTTCTTCTCTCCAATCTTTGATTCTAACGGAAAACTAAACTTTCCTTTCCCTTCTACATCGGTTCGTATTTTCGATTTTTCTAACTTGATGATCGTAGTGCATTAATTGTATTATATCATGCGTCAATTGTGGTGTTCAAAATGGTGTTGGTGGTGTGGGCATTGATGTGAAAGATGTAGTGGTGTGGTGGCAGGTAGTATACAGTGACTGTAATAGTGGCATGATAATTGGGTGGAGAGTTAGTGGAGGTGGAGTTACCCTCAGTATTATGGTTATCAGATGGATCAACCGGCGGTTCAATTGGTCAAACGAGAGAACCAGACACTGAAACGATTCGGAAATATATATTACCGAAAATGCAAGTGAACGGGATTAAAACCGATTGAACCAGACGTATTTTATCGAAACTCGGCCGTTTC
>VIGQ01001415.1:27500-46027 GCA_009663005.1 Actinidia chinensis | reverse complement strand
TGTGTCCGTAGCATGTCTATGCACTTATGTGCTTATAAGAGAAAATAAGATAGCAATCAAAAATTTTTTTAAAAGGGGGTTTTTTGAGGCCGGAGGGGTTTTTTTTTAAAACAGAGACTTACTTCTATTAGGAAAAGACTCTTTTGCAATTGATTTGATTGACTTGAAGCGTGGGAACCAATTAAAGTCTATATTGGTTAGAAATATCAAGGTTCTTATTTCCCCGGGAAATCCGATAATAATTTCCCTGAATTTAGGATACAGCCTAGAAAATTGGTAGAAGATAATTATCTACAAGTTATTAATATTTGTTGAAACTATTCTTTCAAGGTATTCATACAAATTTCAAATCCGAGTAAGTAAGAAAGAAAAAAATCCAAAATTTTAGTCATGGATTCATAACTTATATAGTCCATGGTGCCATTGATATGAGAAAACACGCATCGCTTCCAAAAATAAGTGAATATGTGGCAATAGGCAAGCTTTCACGAGACAAATAAGACTTTTTCTGTTTTTCACAATTTTAAAGTCTTTATGTTCCAGATTGTGCGTGATCCAAGAGCATGGAATTTACTTCCTCTTTCATGTACAATACATGTTTCGACCAAAATAATGGAGGTACTTTAGACGCAGACTATAATTACGGTGGTGCAACCACAGTGGGTCCTACAGTTTGCAGAAGGGCTACTTTAACCCCAAGCAGTTCAAAGTACGGGATAGGGCTGTGGCTAAAATTTTCATTTGAATATTCTTTGCATTTACCTAACTCCATGTGTTAGGTACTCCATGTGTTATGTGTTAGGTACATTAACAGCCCGTTTGACAGCAGGAGATGATTTTGGTAGATTTGAAATGAGTGAGGATTTAAGAGAGGATTTGGAATGAGGGAAGATTTATAATAAGGGGGGCCCACCTTTTAAGAAGGGTGGATTTATACTTTGGTGTTTGGATGTTGTTTGAACGAAGGGATTTAGAAGTGGGATATGAATTGGATAAAATATAAAAAGACAAATTACCCCACTTAATTAATTAGTTGTTAATATTTAAATATAATTTCGTTTAATTAGATAAAATATATATTAATAATATTTAGATGATTAAAATAAAAAATTTTTACTTTAATATTTTTTTTAATATATAATTTAAAATATATAATTTAAATTTTTGGGGTTTTTAAATTATCAAAAATAATATTTAGTACTATATTAGGAAAAAATATATTATTTAAATTTTGAGCCTAGAAAGATTAGCAATCCAATTTTGAAATATTACTTGAAATTTCTAATATTAATTATGTATTAATATTACAAAAAAATGACCAAAACAAAAGGTAGAAAAAATTAGTAAAAGATGAAAACAAGTCTGTAATAAGAAAATAAGCCAAAAAAAAGTCGAGTAATTTACTTTTAACTTTTGAATCAAGATTTTTTAATTTTAACTTTATCTTAAATGGATAATTAAAAAATTATAAAAAAAATAAATATAAAAAGTATTGAAGAAAAGTCCAAACACACCCCAAATATGTAAACCATATCCAAAGGTCCTTCTCATATTTAGAACATAGTTCACTTTGATCTTAAGTTTAAATAGATTAATAAATCAAAGGAAAATGTATAAAATAGTTTAAAATTTCTATCAAAAATTCAGTCTACTGCACAAAAAAATTAAAAATGGACTTATGGCTGATAGAGAATCCCAATTAACCCCAATCCAAATTTTGTTCACAAATTTGTTGCCCGTTTTTGCGGAAACCCGAATAAAAATAAATTTAAATTTAATATATAATTTAGATATATTTGGGGTTCAATTGAGGGATCTATTATAATTTTCCAAACTTCAGGGGAGGTGGTAATTGGGGTAATTATAATTTTTAAACGTCAAGTTGTCTTGTATTATTTAATCCATAAACTCAGGGAGGTCAGTGTAATTATCAATAAAATTATTCATGCCCTGTTCATCTTCTCAATTGTTGTTAAGCCTTAGAGGAGAGAGTCCGTTCTTTCACAGCCAAAAACGCCTTTCTTTTCATTCCAGACGAGGGGAACAACGGTCTTTACCACAGCAGAGTTGCCGCGGAACACGGACGGGGGTATACCCTGTCCATAGTATGTCTGGCTATGGTGAATTGGAAGGCCAGTTGAAGAAAGAAATCAGCAGGAAGAGAAAAAGTGTGCACAAACCATGGAAAAAAGACAAGAAGAAGAGAGAGAACCAATCTGGAGCTCCCAAATCTGAAAACAAATCGAAGTGCCAAAACGGTGTAATAGTCGTTATGTTCCAGAGTGTGTGATGAGCCAGAGCATGGAAATTTACTTCTCTTCATGTACATACATGTTCACAATAATTTATTTATGATAAAAAGTAAAGAGGGGTAGTTGAATAAATGGGGTTTTTTGAGAAAAAATAAATAAACAATTTTTGTGTTTTGTTGTTGTTGTGATTTTGTTAACTTTGTACAAAGTTAATTTTTTTAAATACGTTTGGCTAGGAAAAAATCAAAAAGTACATTGTTTGGATACTTTTGAAACTAAATATTTATTAAACAAAATAAAATATAGGGTAGTTCATTAGTGTATTGAGAAAAAGGGACTATGAAGCCCCTAAATCTAAGGTACTCTTATTCTTTTCTGTTAAAAATTAATTTTGAAGCATTTTTTTTTAATAATAGTTTCAAAGTCAAGGAGGTAAGGGGAATTTTAGTTATATATTTGTGAGAAATCTTAGGTGGAAGTGAGTGAAATTGATTTATTTTAATTGACATACTTTTTTAATAATTTATGGCATGAATTTTTGTTGAATTTTAAAAACATAATTGCAGGAAATAAAATTGGTATGAAAAATATAATTTGGAAGTTAATGAAAAATGTGTGAATGGATTACATTTTTTAAAAGAAAAATTATATTAGTTGACAAATAATTTATTATTTAGTATTAAGGGTAAAACTGAACAAGGTACACAATCTATGAAGAATGAATTTGTTTTTGGACAACTTATCATATACATGGACTTAGTTGTTAAGTTAATCAGTTGAATATATGATTAAGATGTTACGATCCGGTTATGGTAAGGAATATTCTGAATAGGTTGTACGTGGTGTGTGGGTGATGTATCTTAAAAATAATTTAAAATAGTTTATTACATATTAATTATGTGGTAAATATTATATTTTTGGTTGTTATAAGTATAGATAATTTAATATGTAATTTTGCTAGAATTGTTGTGGTAGGGACGGACCCATAGCATCGACAGTAGGGTCATGACCCCCCTTACTTCTGCCATAACCCCTTAGTATACTACTAGTACCCCTACCTATTTTATATATATTAATAAAATACATACGGACACTTCTAGTTAGTTCAACTTTTATTTTGGACCCACCAGAAGAGATAAAAACTCGGAATTCGTCCTTGGTTGTGGTGAAATATACAAGCTATGTAATACTGTTATACACGAGCCCAAATCATAGGCACTATTTTAGATATATGTACTGTAGTTGTTACATGTAATTTTGCATAATATTAAATAATGGTTTGAGCATTAAAATAGCATAGAAAAAATTTCAACAACAATTTGAGTTAATTGACAAGAAATTGAAGGGAAAGTCTACATTTTTGTTACATTGTATGAAACCATATCCATTCAATGTCACTCAAGAAATTGAAATGAAAGGTGTTAATATTGTGACAATTGTAAGAAACCCATATCATTCAATGTAATTTTACACAAGAAATATAAAATGAGGAGGATAAACCCTTCACTGTCTGTTCGTAGAAATCGAATCGCGATTATGGAGTGAAGGATGGAGGTGGTGAGAGATGCGGACGGGAGGCGAGAGGGAGGTTGCTTGAACCGACACAGGAGTGAGGGTTTCATTATGGAGGAAGGACTAGTGTGGCGTTGTATTTCGCTGATAGGAGGATGCCACAGTTGTCGAACCATGAGTGGCGCCACAAATTCAGTATAGATAAAAGGGTCTACGGGTCATCATGGGACGGGGCTTAGGCCGGCCCAGGCCCATCTTAGCTGGCCTAGGCGATTCATGGGCCAAAAAAGATGCGGACCCAACCAGTGCAACGGGCCTGCCGGGCATGAGACATTGGCCTGCGTCTGGGACTACGGGACGGGCTTGGTGGGCCTATGGGCCCGGCCTTGGACTTGAGCTTACGGCCTTTAACATATTTTTTTTTGTAAATAATCAAAATTTTAATTAATATTAGTCCGCTAGTCACACAATCGCAATAATTATGACGATCAACATCGTTATTTATTTGTTTTTCTATTTTAATCACTCTCGCCAAATTTTAAAATTATCGGATATTAAAAGTCTTTTATCGGGAATATTAATCATTTATTGATTATAATCGATAAATTATCTTTTCGAATCAATTACGTAACGATAAGGAAATAATTTGATTTTTTTTCAAGAGGATATAATCACTTTACTTAAATCAGACAGTTCTGATTAAAAAAAAATATTATAATGGCTTTCAAGTCAGAATTATAGGATATATTGCTCATAGATTCCCTCAAATGTGTGATCCGATCAAGTCGTTTTCGATATTGGATCGCCCCATTTTCAGAAAAAAAACTAAGAAATGATAGATATAAAACGTAACGTGTTAAATCGAATATTAGAAAAAAATCGAGTCGCATCTTATGCCTTCCAATCATATAATCAACTTACTGTTCTAAACTACCTATTATGCTATAAGATAATGTACGATTAGCCAAATAATGCCAACACAATTATAATGATCAAACTTTTACTTTTTTTTCTTGAGGTTTGAACCACTCTTGCAAATTTGAAATCTATCGGGTATTGAAAATCTGTTCATCGGGATATTGATTCCTTAAAAATCCAAATTTATCTCCTTCAATTCAGTACGCAATGATATAATTTACTTGAATTTTTTCATAGCTTATAAAATCACCACGTAAATATAGACGGTTCGATCGAAGAAAGAAAGAAAAATAGTCTGAACGAACATAAGAGTATTAGTTTTTTTCATCTTGAAAATTAACCAACATATTCTTGTGGGCCGTGGGGTTGGGCTTCAAGGGGGCCACTGGACTAACCATGGGCTTAAAATTGAGCCCAGACTAGCCCATACTAACCTAAGCTTGGGCTGGGCTTGGACCCGCCGGGCCAAGCCGGGCCTGGGGATAGAATAGGGCATGGGTTTTGATGAGTCTTAAATTTAAGGGTCGGAGGATCTCAAACCCCAACACCTTTCCTTTTTGGGCATATTTATCTGATGGCCTAAGATCACCTATAACTAAACTCTATACCAAATCTTATGCCACGTGGCTGCATGTCATTTAATGCACCCAGAAAAACTTAACGGCTCAAGACGCCGTTAGTATAAAAAAAATATAAAGTCAATTTCGTTTTACCTCGGGAAACCTTCCACAGCTGGGTTTCCTAATTCTTCCACCCGCTATATATAGAGAGTATTTTTTTAGAGAGAGAAAAATAGAGTTTAGCCATGAATCTCTTTTCTTTTTTTTTCTTGATGAACCTCTATGATGAGCTGAAATAAATCTTTCGATCAATTTTAAAGAAACAAATTAAGATATATATACATATGTGTGTATATATTACTCAACTCAGTGAATATGATAACATCAAATATAATATGAACTCACAGTATTTTTGATCTCTCTATGGAGAGACAAAAAGCTAAAAAGAAAAGCTCTCTCAGATTGTGTGCGCTTCAGATCTTGTTCTTGTTGTGTGTTTTTTGAAACAAAGAGGAGAGTGGCTTTATATAGCCTAGTGGCGGAAGCCTTCTTCATTCATGCAAGGATTGTACAATAATGTGGTGGATGGTGATATAGTAGCATAAGTCTTTTGTAACTCCAGCATTTATCACACTGTAATGGACAACTATCCATTAAATTAAATTTTTTATTAAAAATTTAAAAATTTTCGAACAATCCCCACATGAATGATATTGGCCGGAATACACTAACGGGTCGAACGATCAACAGATACTTTCGGGTGAAAACAGAAAGGTAAAGTTCGGCCTTGAACCTTCTTTTGTGAAAAACTATCGAGTACTACTAGCTGAACATGTGAATGCGAGTGTCTGAACGTTCTACCGTCTTGTGGTAACCAAGACAAGAGGCATCACCAAGATTCTCCAAACACTGTATTAGTTCTCACGATCTGTGTCCGTTTTGGCTTGTGGACATGCCTGGTGCTATGAGTGTTTTAAAGATCAGCCCTTGAAAAATTCTCATTGATCGGCCCTCACCATTATACCTCACAACAGGGTGACCTCTCATCAAGAGTATTATGATATAATAGATGAAATTCAAGGACATCAAGAGTATTAAAAGCAAAGCTTATCCTTCTTAAATTACAGACTAATTGTATCATAGGGAATGGTAAGAGAAATATCTCTTCAGTGCTATTTTATTTACCATCATAATTTAGTTATCTCTTTGAACCTAGATCTTGGGATCTCAGCAAATAGGTTAAAGTTATCCACATATGACTACTATTTGACATAGGCTTTAATCCATCCCACTCGCTGATGCAAAACCTGCTCTCTAGTAACCTTTGATTAGCGATCCGCGAATTATCTTTAGACCTTCACATAGTCCTATAGAGATAAATCCATCCTGTGAGCAGTTACTTCACGGTATTATGTCTACGACGAATATGTCTGGTGGACTTACGTTACATCTTACTTGTGCCATTCAAATTGCTGAATTAAATATCACACTGTACTATTGAGGGCACAGGTTTGGCCAAATTTGGAAATCTTCTAAGAAAATTACGAAGCACTTGATTCTTCTCCGCTTTTTATCCAAGGCACTGGGCAATGTGAACTCAGCTTCCATTGTGGATCTAGCAATACCCGTTGTTTTAGAGATTTAATAACACTGCGGCCACTACCATAGTAAAGACATATCAATTGGGTTTGAACTTACTATCTGCTATCCAGTTGCATCTAATCTACTTCTACCACAGAGTAGGATAATAGCATGTAATGCAATTCCATCTCCTTGTGTATCGTAGATACCTAAGACTCTAACGAGAGCTTTCCAGTGATTCTCTCCGGATTAATTGTCAAATCTTCTCAGTTTGAGTAAACTGAGTAGCAATGTCAGGTCTCGTGCAGTTCATCAAAATACATTAAATTGCCAATAATCTAAGAAGACTGCAAACTGAGATACACCTTCTCCAGTATTCTTGGTTGAGATTGTAGATGAAATCCAAGGTGTTTTGCGACCCATCACTATTTTGTCAAATTTTATCTAGAATTTTATCATTATAATGAGATTGTGACAAGATAGTCCTCTAAATATTTATAGTGATCTTAATCCCCTAGTATAACATCTGCCAACACCTAATTCTTTATATCAACTTGGAGGTCAACTCTTTGTAGCCTTGATCATGTCATCACATATAGGCAAAAATGAATATCTTTTTCAGTATTTTCACATAGACACACTTATCATATCCATTGATTTAAGATTCCATTGACAACCATTGCACTAAATATCAAATTTTTCATGCCATTTTTTGGTACTTGTTTCAATCCATAACAAGGGATTTGAACAACTGCACCTTTCTTTCTTTTCCAGGAGCTACAAACCTAAAGGTTGTCCATGTAAATTTCTTCTTCTAAATGCCCCATTTAAAAAAAGCAGTGTAAATCCCATTTGATGAATTTCTAGATTATAAAAGATTGCTATAAACTATTAATATTCTCTAGATGTTATCTTTGTACAGGTGAATATGTATCAAAGTAATCAAGACCCTTTTTATGTCTATATCCTTTGACCAAAAGTCGACTGTTATTTATCAATGATCATCCGCTGTCATCTTCCTCTTGAATATCCACTTATGATACCAAGGGTTTTGTAGCAGGAGGAAGATCTACCAATCTCAAGTGTGGTTTTGAAGAATGGACTCAATTTCATATTTCCAGGCCTCTTTCCATTGGGTGCTTCAGGACAAGACAATGCTTCCTTAAAACTTTGAGGCTTACTTTCTAACAAAAAAATATCAAAAGGGGGGTTTTCAGGGGGGGGGGGGGAAAAACCCCAAAAAAAAAAAAAAAAAAACATGTAGACGGTCTGCCCTCTGCTAGTCCTAGGTTCATCTTCATTGTCCTCTTTTGGGACTTTGACCCACATTTGCATCAAGTGTTCTTTTTTAAAGCAACACAGCGCATTATTGTGCATTCTTGTAAAGAAATATATTCTCAAAGAAATTTGATTCCTGGACTCGATCAATGTGTTTTCATGAAGGTAATTTATTCTGGACTTATGGCCCCACAAGAAACTATATGCACTACTATTAGTGCATCAACTAATGAAAACACAGTTCACTTTCTTTGGCCCAATTTGACTTATTTGGGGTAGGACCATGACTTTGCAAGACACCCCCACACACGTTAAGTATTTATAGGAAGGACTCTTTCCTTCCATACCTCATAAGGGATTTCTTAATTTTTATGGGGTAACTTATTTAATAAGTTAATTAGCGTCAGATTGCTCCCCACAAGGTCTGTGATAGTCTAGAAACTAATCAATAAAGCATTCATCACTTCTTCAATGTACGATTTGTACGTCGTCGCAGATCGTTGATTGTGGAGAATAAGGGGCAGAGTGATGGATAATTCCATGTTCAGGCAGAATTCACCAAAAGGTGATTTCATAGTCACCACCCTATCACTTTCAAAATCTTAATCTTTTGTTAATTGATTTTTTCCTTTCATTTTGAAAGATTTTAAAACATCTCACCGCCTGTCCTTGTTCTAATGAGGTACACATAATGTATCTAGTATAGTCATCAATAAAGGTCACAAAATACCTCTCCTCCTAGAGTCTGAATAGTTTTAAAACACCAACATAGCGTGAATAATTCTAGAGTTCAGTCGAACCACTACCATTTATTATATCTAACTCCTTAGGAATTATTAGAAGTTTTTGTCGAGCTAATTTGGTTCTCTGTCATCCCTTTTTCGTAAAATTTCAATGTTGGAGCACTCGGATCTCACTTTTCAACTATCACATTGTTTGAGGAAACAAGTCAATTTAACTAGTTTCCTTAATGTTTTATAATTCACATTGTCCTAATCTCCGTGCCCTAAATAAGAGACTCAGCAAGTAAGCAGAAGGAGTAGCATTCTTATTCAATGTTGAAACATGGCGCAAAAATAAAATGAGATTAAAACAGCCAACAGAAACATAACCCTTCCCAATGTAAACTCCATTCTAAGCATTACAGTTTGTCCTGACTCAAAGGGGGAACTTTAACTTAAACCCATGATAACAACAATGATCTGACACTAAATTCTTTTTAATGTCTGCATCACTACGGACATGTTTTAGAGTGCGTTGCTTCTCAGACGTCATCTTCAGTATGACCGTCCTGACCCCCTACCTTGATGAAACTTGAAGAATTTCCCATGTAGAGTGTTCCCATTCGATGTCTCATTGAAAGGAAGAGAGAACAATTCCCTGTCACCGCTACATGCGTTGGAACGCCAGTGTCCACCAACCACTGCTGGGTGCTACCCACCAAGTTGATTTCAAACACCACAGCACATAGGTCCAAGGTCTAAAATGTCATCTGGGACCTGCTCTACTTCAGTCAAGTGGCTAGCAGGTGCTTTTTCATGAACTCCTTTGAGGAGCTCGGCTTTTACAGTCATTTGCCCCCGATGGCCAGCTTCCACAAATATAGCAATTTCCATCGAAATTTTCCGATTGAATTGCCCCAGAACTTTACCCCTGGTCTTACTGAGCTTTCTCTCTCTGTTTTGTTTGAGTTCCCATTCTTGTGACTGTGTTTCTAGCACATTGGCTTTTGACTCCATGTGGTAAGCCCACCCTTTTTGTCATTCAAGCGGTGTCCTCGTCATTCCTCAAGCGGACTATAAGATCATCTAAACTCATGCCCTTTCGCTGTGTGCTTCAAATAATTTTTGAAGTCCCCATGAAGGTGGACACTTCTCAATTATCACTCCCAACTTGGAAATTCTTCAAACCAATCGCGAGCCATTCCTCGGCTGCTGTCATGAAGGAATTAATTGGAAGTCATGCACTTGGGCCATGACGTCTTAGCATCCACATCTTGACGTGCCTAAGACATTCGTTCCACATTCAAACAATGTTCTGTGGTCCACTGACCATCTTGTCCTCCCCCAACCTCTGTACACTGTGTACATGTTATCAACTGTGCTTCTTAACAGCACCCACCCCTTACATACTTCACACCATTTTCTTTCTTCTCTCATGGTGCCCGCTACTATTCTTTTAGCACTGGTGTGATGATATATGATCTCTTGGTGTACCCATACCGTCTTGTCAAAATCGACCACCCATACAGAATATTCTCAGTTATTTGCATACGGACAGCTCCCCCGTTGCTTCCATGCCCTGCCACCCGCTGCCCCCGGTCGTAGCCCGCACTCTTGACTCCCCGTTCTCTCCCGACAAGCGTCCCCTAGGCTTAGTGAGCCTCCTCTTGCAAATATTCTTGCCAAGCCCTAGACGAGTCATCAAGTAAACAGAATTTCGCTGCCAGTTAGTACTTGAACAATCTAGGCCTTACTGAACTTTGGTCTCTCCCCATGTTTCAGTCACAGTAGGCGGCACTCCGGTGCGTCCGGCAAAACGTGGTACTCCACCAATCTACTGTGGTTAGCAAACAGCTATAGCAATCCACGTTGTCATTCAGATTTGCCATATTTAGAAATATTCTGAACTCTACAATAAAAAACCAAAACGTGTAAAGTTCACAATATATTGATTAATTAAATCCCAAATTGAAAAAAAAACTATAATTTGAAAAAAATAGTATGTCAAATCTTTAAGAAATTTAGACGATCAATCTATAATTTTTTAAAGATTTTAGGGTGAAAACTGTAATAACAGAAACTTCAACAGTCAAATTGTAATTTTAGAAAAATCTGAGGTCAATTAGTAAGTTTTGAAAAATTAATTATAGACAATCCAAACTCCTGGGTTCAAATCGTAATTACTATTGTTTGAATAAATACATTAACGTTTTTAAAACCTTTAAAGTCAAAACTCCTTGGTTTTTTTTTTTTCTTTAAACCATAACTGGTATATTGGTAAAGGAGGTTTGAAACGCTTGCGATGGTGGCAAAAACACAATTAAATGGCAATATTTTAAAAATTTAAAAATACACACAATTTTCAACTTAACATCTGAAACTTTTAATTTCTTGAAAATTGAAACTAAACTATTAAACTGAAACAGAATAAAACAATAATTCACAATCAGTACAAAAACAGATTATTTGGAATACTGTATTTTAACATTAAATTTGAATATTTTATTTTATATTTATTTTTATTTTTTTAATCTTCAACTGAAATATACTAAATTTTAAAACAGTACAAGTAAATATATCAGAACAATATTTTAAAATAGTAAATCTACTGGATTACAATAGAAAAAAAAAATCCAAAACTAATAAAGTTTCTGTAAGAATTGTACCGAACTATTCAACAATGTTTTTTTTTTCAATACAGTTTTTAGAAATCTGAATGTTTGTCGAGATAGTTTTCTATATTTAAAACAGTTTCAGCAATCTGTAATCTGTTTCAAAACTAATAGAGCAGTTTACTGAAATCTTTTTTTTTTTTCCCTTTAGAGAACAGTTTCTGTAAGACTGTAAACTGGACAGATTTTTTTTTTTCTACAGTTTTTGAAAACTGCTAACAGAGCAGTATACTGAAATCAGAAAGAAAAAAACTTTTCGTTTTTTTTATAAACAGAATTCCAGAATATTATTTAAAAAAAAAATCCTAATACTAAAATCTGTTTTAAAATCAATCTGAAACTTGAGTAATAAAGACTCTGTTTTGAATTCTGTTGAATTGTAAAATCTGTAATCTGTTTAAAAAATCCCTTTGAAACAGAACCTTTGTTCAACAATTTTTCCTTTATAAACAGATTTCTATTTTGTTCTTCGAATATGATCAGCCTTAAGATTGTTAAAAATTTGTTATTCGAAGAACAATACAGAATTTGGAATAACAACAATAATATTTTATTAAATTGAATAAGAACAGATTATTGAAAAGAAAATACAAAACAATAAAGTAGATGAAAAGAATTCGCAAACGGCGTGAGTCTCGGTTTTCACACGATCTCCTTAAGGCTGATTCGTCCCGCAACGGGTGCGTTTGAGAGTCAATGGATGGGCGCATCCCAAGAGAAACAGAAGCAAACTCCGGACGTGTTAGCACCGCACTAACGGCCCGTCGAACTAAAGTTATTTTTATTTCTCTGCGAGAAGGCAAAAAGCTAAACGAAAAGAAACGCTCTCTCAGATTATGTGTGTCTCAGATCTTGTCTTGTTGTGTGATGTTTGAAACAAAGAGGAGAGTGCTTTATATAGGAGTGGGGAGCTTCTCATTCCATTGCAAGGAATTAATGGCAATAAATGTGGTATAATGACAACCATAATTCTTTGTAACTCCAGCCATTATTCACAATTTAATGGACAATATATCATTCAAAATTCAAAATGTTATTAATTTAAAATTTTCCAACAGAACTTAGGTTCCGTAGAGACAAAATTATCAGAACTTATGTCATTCGAGGTCAAACTTACCATAACTTATATTGATCGTGATCAAAATGTAGAATTTAGACAAATTACTAATTTGTAGAATCAAAATTATATTTATAATAAATGATATTAGGCTAGTAGTGTAATTCTTTTTTAATAGAGTCATTGACCATTTGTTAGTGTAGCTTCGCCATGGCTGAGTCAAATTTATAAGCAAAACTAATTCTAGAGAGCAGGCTTCCAAACAAGAAAAACTAAGTAGACGTGTCTACGCATCAACGACACCATTCTAAGAAGGGCTGAGGAGGAATATTCTAATGAAATAATGACTCCAAATAAAGAAAATCCATAAAAACTTACAATCGTCAAGCTCCAGTTCCATCATAGCTTCGTTCAACTTCAAGGAGAATGAGGAGTCTTAATATGTTACGCAAGTTGTAACTTTTGTATTGTGAATGGAGAACTTTGAATAGACAATAAAGAAAGAGAGAGAGGTTAAGGAAAGGCTATGAAAGAAGAAATTTTGTGACTTGAAAAGGAACAGACTTTGGGAAGTTCGGGAGGAGGCCAAAAGCCAAATATGTAATTGGAAGAATGAAATGCCCTCAAAAGACAAGCCAAGACTTGTAGATAAGGGGTATTGTGAACGATATAAATTGGACCTCCGTGAGATGCGACATTTGACTACGGTGGCTCAACTTAAAACTATTGGCTCTGGTTGCATTGGGGATTCAAAATGAATGGTTTCTATACACTAATGTGAAATCACCTTTCTTAAATGGGTGCCTTGGAAAGAAGAAGTGTATATCAATCACCTCAAGGCTTTGTCGGTAGAAGCAAAGAAGAGACAGTGTATAAGTTACGAAAATCACTGTACGGCTAAGCAAGCAACCCGGGCATGATATGATGACATTGATGGTTACTTCAATGGGAAAGGGTTTCCAAGAAGCAAAAGTGAGCCAACCATGTACCTCAAGAGGCAAGGTTAGACCAATGTTCTCACTGTTTCACTCTATGTTGATGATTTGATTCACCCGAAGTGATAGTAAATTGGTAGAAGACTTCAAAAATGAGGTGATGAAAAAGTATGAAATGAGTAATTCGGGATTGTTGCATTATTTTTTGTACATTGAAATTTATCAAAAAGGAGATGGTGTTTTCATGTGCCGAAGAAAGTATGCTAAAACTCTTTCCCTAAGAAGTTCAAAATGAAGAACTTTTAATCAGTGACTACCTACTTGATTGTGAATGAAAAGTTGTCAAAATAAGAGAAGCAAAAGGGGAATTCAACTATTTATAGATGTTTAGTTGAAAGCCTATTGCGCTTGACGGTTACGAGGCCAGACATTATGTATGCTATAGGCATGTTGTCTTGATTTATGCATAAGCCAAGCCAAACGCATTTTGGAGCGGCTAAGAGAGTCTTAAGATACATCCAAGGTACACTTGATTTTGACATTTTATATGAAAAGAATGTTGAATCAAAGTTGATTGGGCTTTGTAATAGTGATTGGGTCGGATGTGTTGATGATATGAAAAACACTCCCAGATATGCTTTCTCTTTTGGCGCGGGAGTTTTCTCATGGGCATCTAAAATGCAACAAACCGCAGCACAATCTTTTGTCGTGGCCGAATATGTTTCGGCATCATTGGAAAGCTATACGGCTAAGGAGAATCTTGGAGGATGTTGGTGAGATTCAAGATGAAAGGCTACCATTCTTTTGTGTGATAAGCAAGGTCCCCGCTATTTGCTTTATGCTAATAATCCCGTTTCCCATAGACGCACCAAACACAATTGGCATCAAGCTCATTTTTATTAGGGAGGCCACTGATATGATAAGATTCAACTCAATATTGGCCACAACCAACCAACTAGCGGACATCTTCACCAAACTCTTTTAAGAGACAGTTCAATATCTTAGTAAAATATTAGTTGTGACTCAACAAGGCATCAAGGGAGAGTGTTAAATTAATGTCATGTGTTGTTGATTATTAATTTTGTCAAAATTTAATGTCCTTTATTGTTCTTTAGTTATGCTTCTAGAAGATGTTATACAGGATCAATGGGCTGAGTTATAGGGGATTATTTCCCATTTATGCTTTATTCAAATGCTAGGGAAGAAAGAGAGAAGAGCAGCCTCTGTTTTTGTGTTCTCACAGTCGCAGCTTCTACCTCCGTTTTCTTCCTCTAGAGCAACCCTTCTTTGTTGTTTTTTTGCTTTGTTTTCTCCCAAAAATTACCAAGTAAGAGAAGCTAATACTAACATATCAGACACAATATATTTACCTGCCACTGTATGTAGAGGTCATCCATTAGTCACCATAACATCGGCCACCGACCTCAAATACTCTTCTGTAATATTGGCCTTTGCATTCTTCACCAACTCCATCGCGTATTCCCATGGGGAACTAGAAATCGTTCCAGCCCTGGAAACTGCAGCCCAGAAGGCAAAGACATGGCCATAGTATCCTTGAGGTATGTGTAGGTCGTATTTGCCACGTCCGTTAAACAAGGCGGAGTCATAACTTATGTTTAGTGAGGTCAAACTTGCCAAAACGTATGTTCTTGTCACGGGCTTAGATTTCAAACATCTCGACCCGTGCGGCACTTAGACGTTTTTGCCTAGAAAAGACGCTAAGCAAGCCTAGAACAACCGAAAGAAAGGCTAAGTGAGCACAAGTGAGCAACAAGAGAATTTTAGAGAGAGACAGCGCTTGGAGTATGCCTTCTATTTTGAAAACTTGGATTCCTTGATTGCATTCCCTTATGTTTACAAATGAGGGCTTAGCCCTTATTTATACTCTCCTACCTTCTCTAGAATGTTCTACAATTCTCTAGGTATTTATATACATACGCTTTCTCAATGGAAACCTCCCGAATCTAGAGCTTCCACACACTATTCCCCATATTTTATACTGTGAGGAAGCTCTCGACGCTCTCCAAAGTTCCATAATCTTCCTTCTAAATGTTTTGTCAACATTCAGAACATCCCTAATATTTTAAAAGCTTCTCCCACTTTCTAGAATATTCTAGACCTTTCTAGAATATTATAGAACATCCTAGAAGCCTATAGAACCTTATAGAATCTTCTTTCATTTTGCGGGCCATGACATTCTCCTCTACCAATTTCGGTGATGCCCTCGTCGTCGCCTATCCTGCTTGGCGGGCCGTGACATTCTCCCCCACCAAATTTGACGACGCCCTCGTCACCGCTTCTTCCGGAATATGGCAACCGTCCTAGGGAAGATCCATAAGTTGTCTTCATGCTGCCTTTTGGAAAACTTGAAAGCTCCTGAGCTCTTGGTAGTAACGACAGCAGGAATCTTGGCACTGAACTCCAATCCGATGGAATGATCTACCTCCCTCTTGGGTGGAAGGCTCTTTGGAAACTCCGGGGTAGCTATATGATAGGGCGCCATGGCCCAGAATCTTGGAAACCTCACCCTCCTCAACTCAATGGAATTGATCACCTCCCCCTTGGGTGGAAGACTCTTTGGCGCTCCGGGGACACGAGGTCTTGAAGTCTTCACGCACCTCTATGGTCTCCTTTGACCTGTCCACTTAGTAGTGCTTGTAGAGTCATTTTCCGGGCTCTAAGATTGTTGCTCTTCCTCAAGTTGTTGTCCATCTCCTCGTACTCTTTTTGACTGCGCGCGAGCAACTCCTCTCTTTTTGGGGCAGTCTCAAAAAAAAGAAGCTCATCACATAGAAGCAATTTTGTTCTTAAGGTTTCCTATCCTTGGCCTTCGCCCTTTCCAACACTTGTTAATTGAAAGGATAACTTCCCTTGCTGTCCCACGTGTACGCATAGAGTTGACAGTGCTAGCATGTTGCCTTTTGTTCCTCGAGCCTGCCCTTGATGTCCCCCACCTCATTTCCAGACTATGCGTCTGTCAAATTGTAGAATTTAAAAAATTTAGGGCAAATTATTAATATTTTATAGGGTAAATTATTAGAACTTAGTTCAAACGATTAAAAAAACATTGTCAAAATTATATTCAACCAAGGTTAGAATTATAGAATTAAATGCAATTTAAGGCAAATTACCACTATTTTTTTATGGAGTCAAAATTATATCTATGAGAATTATATTATGGATAATGTATAATTTTTTTTCCCTCAGTTGGAGTCAATTGATCCACGTTTCTCTTGCCCTAGGGTGGGCCAATGCCTGCTGTTGCGGACGCACGAGTCAAACCGTCTCATTGAGGTCTAGCGCGCAAGTGTGAATCACGATCCAGAAACATGTAGTCAGGACATATAAATGAGCTTTTGGAACGAGGGGTTATTGGGAAAGATGTCTTCGGAATGGCTCTATCGCCTCGACTGAAAGGAAGACTTGCAGATCGTGTTTTGTTGTTGTCGTGGATGGTGTTTTCGATCACTTGCTCTATTCTAATACTGGAATCTGATGGAAGGGAGGTTTGTCTTGCGCTGGGCCCGTGGCACAGAAGGTGTATCTTCCCCATGGGCGAATTCAGCAACTGCAGTCAGGAATTGGACCGACCCGGCTAAATCACTCATCGTGTGGTTTAGGCGAAGGGCAAAGGCCAATCTACCGCTTCTAAAACGAGTCACCTGCATTCACACAAAAACAAAAAAACAAAAATAAAATTAATGCATACCTTTGCCAGAAATAACAATAAGATCTATTTATCTCTCGAGATTTTAATATTAAAATAATATTTAGAGATAATGATAATTTAATTTTATCGTTATCTAGAATGTAAGCCCATTGTGCGGCTGTGCCATCTCACTCTATTGTTCTTTAACATTTGTTATTTATCTTAACATTACCATTATCTTAACTTATTATTATCTCCAAATGTTATCTTAACTTTAAAATCTAGATAGATAAAAAAAATTCTCTCTAAACTAACATAGTCAAAAACCCAAAATTTCACTAAACCCCAAAGGTCTACAAAGGGATCAAAAATCCTACCAACGTCCTGGGCACCGACCAAAAGGAAGTCCAACAAAGAAGTGAGAATCTTCCCAATATATAATCAGAAAGTCATTCCTAAAGCAAATTAATACACAAAAGGGTTTCTTGCCAAATCAGATTCCCGAACCAACGAGGAATCTACCAAAACATATTTTAAAATATCCAAAATCAATCTAATTAGTCAAAGTGGCTAAATCCGAATCAAACTTGTGAACCCAAATCGATCAACAACCGATGGACAATCAATTGTTCGGCCTTGATCAGAATGTTTCGACCTACCTCCAACTGACGATTGGTACGATATCATCTTTTCTACAAACCACGAGTACATGGACTCCAACTTGGGTCAGTACATTGAGGACTAAAATATAATTGTTAGCAACAGTAAGCGTTGCACAAGAAATCAGGGTGAGAACTAATTTCAAACACGTGCTAGATGACATAAACTGTGAATGAGAGGGCATAAAATTTAAATAGTTATGTAATTCATTGAGCCTATTTTTTATACGTTGGCGACTTGTAGCCTTGTGAAGGATCTTATCTTATGAGGCAAAGGGATCTTATCTTTAAGTAAGAAGACTCAAGTGGTTAATTAAGTCTTTTATAAAGTATTAAGTCTTTTAATAATTTGAATAATCTTATCAAGTACCATCAATAATTTACGTTATGTAAACCTGGTTGGTGGAATGCAAGTTTGGCCACTATTAAATGACTAGCTTGATCCCGAAGAACGTAGATTTAAATTTTTATATCAGCAATTTTTAGGATCAGTCCATATATACAAGGTTCTGTCCTAATTTTAATCATTCACGAGTGGATGATAGAATTGGTTCGCATAATAAATCAATATATTAAACCGGACACCAAATTATCAAAACAAAACAAATTAAATTCTCATCACGTAGTTTGTATTACAAGTAGATTTTCTTAATTTTAATATTTAATGAATCTAATCAAGATAGAAGGATGCTCGAAGAGTTACAATTTTTTTCTAAAAATATTTTGTGAATT
>VIGQ01001415.1:15000-20000 GCA_009663005.1 Actinidia chinensis | reverse complement strand
AAATCACAGTGTGAGACTTGTGTTGCAGCAAAGTTAACTAGGTCTTATTTCATTCGATTGAAGAATACCGAACATGGGTTTAATTCACACTGATGTGTGTGATTATGAAGTATGTTCAAAACCCCAGCTAACAAAGTATTTATTTACATGCATTGATGATTGTACGAAATACTGTTGTGTCGTATTGCTAAAGAGCAAGGATGAGCGCTAGTTGGACACAAATCATTCTCAGAAGAATGAGTAGAAAAATCAAACTTAGCAAGAAATTAAATGGTGCGAAGTGACCAAGGTGGTGAATATGGAATCACCGTTTGGTGGATCTGTGGAGAACACGGATATCTATCAAAACGAGGCAACATCATTCTCCTCAACAGAATGGAACTGCTGAACGAAAAGATCGTACCCTAAAAAATATGATAAATGCTATGTTGATAAGTTCTGGATGCCTAAGAAACATGTTGGGGTGAAGATTCTTACTGCCAACTATATCTTGAATATAGTGCCTCGCAAGAAATTGGATAAATTACCCGTATGAGTTATTTAAGGCTAGGAGTACCTACTTATAACTTTACGTACGGGGGTGTCTTGCGAAGGTGGCCATACCTCTCTTAAGAAGAAAAAGATTGGTCCACAAAACTGTTTGATTGTGTGTTCAATCGGTTATGCACAAATAGTAGTGCATATCGATTTTTTGTGTATGGTTGTAATACGCAGAATTCACAAGCAACCTACATGAGTCTAGGCATCGTCGTTCTTTGAACACATATTTCAATATAGATCCATTGGTGAGTCAAGTTCAGTGAAACGGACTCTTGCATCCTGCTTAATGACAGCAGCCAAGACCAAAAAGAGATTTGAAATGAAATTGAGACGTAGCAAGAGAGCTAGAATTTCAACATCTTTTGGTCCAGACTTCCTAAACTTATATGTTAGAAGTGAGCCTCATACAATACAAGGAAGCAGTGAGTTGTCCTGAAGAGTCCATGTGGAAAAAAAGAGGCTATAAGGGTGAGATTGATCCATTCTGCCAAAAAATATACGTGAGAACTGCCCCAGTGAATTACTGCCAGGCAGAAGGGCCTTTGGATTACAAATGGTCTTAAGAGAAAGATGAAAGCAGATGGATCATAGATAAGTACAAGCTGACTTGTTATTAAATGATATAGACAAAAAGAAGGTTAGATACTTTCTACTTATTCACCAGTCTCAAGAATTACATCTATTAGGATGATAATTGCGACGCCGCTTTGCCGAAATCTCGAGATACATCAGATGGATGTTTAAAAACAACTGTTCTGAATGGAGATTAGATGAAGAAAATCTACAGGAAACAACCTCGAGGTTTTTCGCACCTGAAAAGAAGAAAAAGTCTATAGACTTGTAAGATCATTGTAGGTCTCAAGCAAGACCGAAAAAATGGCATGAGAAGTTTGACAATGTTGTATGTCTAGTGCTTCAAATCAACGAATGTGAAAATGTGTATATGTCAAGACACAAACGAAGGTAGTTATTTTGTGTCTTTAATTGATGACATGATCATTGTTGGTAGTAATGATAAAGTTATCAAAGTCTATCAAAAGACCTTTAAATCGAAATTTGTAGTGAAGGATATGGGGCCTAGCAGATGTGATTTGGGTGGTGAAGATTACCAGAACATCTGACAGACTGCACTTTATCAGACACATTATAATTGATAAAAAATTTTAACAAAAATTCAATAAGTCTGATACGAATGTGGCAAGGTCCTATAGATGTAAATCTCACTTATCCAAGAATGGGCGGAAGGTGAATCCCATTGGAGTATTCTCGTATAATTGAGAGTTTAATTACTTGATGAGTTGTTACAAGACCGATATAGCCTACTCAGTGAACAGACTGAGAAGGTACCAAGATAATCCACGAAGTGATCACTGGGAAGGCGATAGTAAGGTGGCTACGCTATTTAAGATATACTCGTGATTTGGGACGCATTACCACCAGATTCCAACAGTGCTAGAAGGGTTATTGCGATGCAAACTGGAATCAGATATGAAAGACTCAAAATCCACGGTGGATACTGTCTTCAGCTTGGTGGTGTAGCAGGTCTTGAAAATCTTCTAAACAGACGTGCATGCACGTTTTACTGATGGAATCAGAGTTTTATTGCTAGATAAGGCGGTGAGGAGGCCGAGTGGCTACGCCAGTTTTTGGAAGATATTTTAAGATGGTCGAAACCTGTGTCTCGATTACCATCCACTGCGATAGTCAGTTGCGATTGGTAAGGCACAAAGTAATATCTATAATGGTAATCTAGACAGATTCGCGTGACAAATAACATTAGACAATTACTCTCAAGTGGGTTGTCGCTATGACTACGTGAGGTCAAAGATAATATCGCGGATCCGCTTACAAAAGGTTACCTAGAGAGTTAGTTGATCTCGCATCGAAAGGAATGGTTTAAAGCATATGAAAGAGGAAAGATATAGTGAAGGAAACCAAACTAGTTGACTGGAGATCCCACAAGATCTAGGTTCAATGGACAACCTACTTGTGTATATCTAAAAGATGAATCATATGGAGTTGAAAACTCCTACCCATTCCTATTATGCAATAGTGATGGTGAATAAGGTAAGCATTAGCTTTTAATGACTCTTTGTAATGGTGAGAGTAGACTGGATTATAGTGAAATATCAAAGAAGTCACTATGTGAGTATGAAGTGGGCCGCTTCTTGAAATTTGAGAGAGGCAAAATTTTCGAGAAAATTTCTTGCAGAAACGAAGATGTTCCATGCGAAATGGACACAACCGTGAGAACTAAAACTGCGTCAGGAGAAGTTCCTGTGTGACGTCTATTGTCTCAATTTACACCTGCGGCGGCACAGTTCAAGGCGGGTCGCCCATGGTATGCCAGTAATTCATAGGCTCTCACAAGGGAAGGTCAAGGCCAAAAGGCTACCTATCCTATGCAGGAATTATCCTTGTTCTCTCTCTCAAGTATGCATCAATCCGCATGAAATTTTCATTAGGGGGGAATGTTAGAAATTTTTGTGTGAATGAAAGCATAAAGAGGAGTGGTTTTCACAACTCCATAAAGGAGTTATTATAGAACCAATTGCATCTCCTTTACAGCCCTAATGACTGCTTATTTTTTTGTTTTTTTTTTTGACCATGACAGCCTCTAATGGCTATTCATGGTGGAATCCATAAGCAACCTCATGATGAGCGTTATTGCCACTAGAGTATAATGATAAATAGGAGTATTTGTTTGGCTTAAATGCTGAGGTTTAGCACTGAAAAAAAAACACACCAACCCAACATCAAGATCAACACCAACAGAAACAAACACACATACATTTGAGTTCTTGAGAGAGAGAGAGAGACAGATACAGTTTAGTTAACCAAGGCTGCTTTGGAGGTGTTCCAAGTTGGGTTCTAGCCGTTTTATCTTGGAGGAAGACCCGCGACGAAGCACCCTACAACACCCTTGTAGGCGGCGATATTTTCTTAAGGAGGACTGACGATTGCAGGACTCGGCCTACTCTATTTGTATTCTTTATTTCAGTTTCTTAATTTAAATTTTTAATAATGTATTTTGATTAATGGAATTATTCTTTGAAATTCTGTATTGGCCGAATCAATTTTTCCAACACTGTATGCTTCTGGGTTTTTGCCCAGTGTAAGCGTAAAACCACATTTCATATGAGATTTTTCTTATCAGCACCAGACATAAAGACCATCGATCCCCCCCCCATCAATTTTATCCATTTGCCAAACGTTACCGTGTGGCACTGGAACCATCAAAATGAGAGGCATAGGAAAATCATAGATATGGCACAACCAAACATATTTGACGTGTCAAATTTTTCTGAAAACCATGTCGTTTTTTTTTTAAACGTATAATCTTCAAATTAGTATATCAAACATTACCTGAAATAAAGAGAGGGCAGCCAAGGATTCCTTCAGAGCCAGCGAACATTGTGCAAAAGTCACCAAGTACCAACACCCTTGTGGCATGGTGTCAACCAGTAGGGTCGGCTAACATCTGGCATCGACTTATGAAAACAAAAACCCCTTCGCTCGTGGCAATTCCACCACAATGTCGGTTAGGGTTCTCAGTAAGCTTCCGGCAAGGGGTAGTAAAACCACAAGGGTGGATAGTGCTTCTGGCTGACCTTGACGGGGTCTTCTCATTCCATGAAAAGAAAAAACAACATTGCATTGTAGAAACATGATCACCGGAAAAATTATGGGCATGTTGGATAGAATAATGATGGTACACACTCAAAAGTGGGTGTGTAAACAGACCACCCATTTTGCTCTTTTACCACAATAAGTGAAACCCGTCCTAATTAGGGTTTTTAGAAAAACGTGAAAACTACTAATTAAGGGGGTCCATTTTGTTTTAGGAGAGTAAAATGGGTGTGTTTTGTAGACAATCCAAAAGTAAGTGTGTACCCTATCACTATTGTTTGGGTAATTGGATGTAAAGGAGGAGGAGGAAGGGGATTTTACGACTTATCATTATTTAATAGGCTAAGATAGGAGTTTGATATCACTAAAGAAGCTCACTGTTTTGGATTTTTTTAAGAACGGTGAGAATAGATTTATTAGCTGACTTTTTGCCTAAACGGAATATGGTTTTCTACGTGTGTTGCTTCGGCGGCGACACTGGAGTAGTGGTAGTGAGGGGGTGGCAGTGTGATGGTGGATAATGGTAAGTAAAGATAGATGAAAATGCAATATTTATTATTTATAAATTAGAAAGTCATCTTTCATTGAAATGGAGGCCCAATTTGAGTTACGATTTTTTGGGTCTTTGATTTTCGATTTTTTTTTCTTCTGAAAAATGCAATATTTATTATTTCTATAAATTAGGAAATCATCTTTCATTGAAATGGAGGCCCAATTTGAGTTACGACTTTCTTGAATCTTTGGCTATCGAGTTTTTTTATCTTTATTATTTTTTTTATCCGTTAGATCAAAGTTTTATATTTTTTCGGTTTCTTTCGATGAGAGGAGTG
>VIGQ01001115.1:20000-27500 GCA_009663005.1 Actinidia chinensis | reverse complement strand
ATAAGAATTTAAAAATCACTCTACTGATTGCAAAACTCCCATATTTCCTTTCCTTCTTTCTTTCTTTTTCATTTATTTTTCCACCAATTTATCTTGCAAACATCCAAAACGTTACATATGCCATTGAGCGGTGTAATTATCATTTTGATACCTTACATGGATATGGATAAGCTTGACTTAAATTCAGTGTGTGTGTGAACAGAGAAACGCCATGCAAAACGACCAGTGGCTGCAGGCGCTCCACCGCGCAATATAACAGGGTGTTGAGAAACCTTGATTCGGGTGCCAGTCTCTTATCAAGACCTTCTCTCCCCCTCTATATGAATGCATATATTCTTGCTCATCTAGGGAGTGTATTTGGTAAAAAAAGAAGTGCAAAATAAATTACTAAATACATTTCATAATAAAGATAAAAAAAATAGTGTATTTGATAAAAAAAAGAGTGCAAAAATTATTTCCCAATGTGAAAACATAGAAATTGTTAGCATTTTAAATAGAAACAATACTGAAAATTATCATCACTTCGTTCAATTTATTGTCTTAAGATTACTTACAATAATTTGGAAATACCTAAGGCGGAAAAGTCAAATTGCCACATGAATTCAAAAACAAGTAGGTCTATCTTATTTTAGTAGTTGATTTGTTCGAATGGATAAATATTTTAATAAATAAATAAATAAAATAAAATAAAAAAGGAATAAATATTTTTTAATTTGAATTTAAATGAATTTAGAATGCATTATATTAAAAAAATAACAACTCCCAACTGTAAAAATATGAACTTTGATGAGTGGTAAAATCTTTATCAGATGAAGTAAGCACGTCGTCATATAATGTCGCCAAAATTATGTCACTTTATCTGATATGATCTACTCATTAAGCTTAGATTACCTGAAATATTGTCCGCATCCTTCACGAGTTCTCACATTGTCAATCCCTACCTTATCTATCGATCCCGTCACCTCTCTGAGGATGAATAACCTTAACACTCTATCTCCACTAGATCTCTTACATTCGCTTGTGTATCTCAATTTGGTTATCCTCATTTTTACTCCCGAAATCCCACGTCACGCCTTCCCTACCCCTTTGGTTGATCGAGATTACGCGTGATCTTCTCGCATGGTTATAAATTCTCCCATCTATAAGGTCGCTCACCATCCACCAGAATGGGTAATTGCATTCTCAACGCTCTGAGTTATAACGCTATTATTTTCTTGCTCTACTCTGTTACCTTATTTTATTCGCGATCTCATCTCCACGCCGAGTGGCTTTGTATGCGGCCGCACTCAGACCAGTAACATTTGATCTCTTGCGCAGGTCGCCGGTCAATACTGAGCTTAAAAATAATTCTGACTGTTATTTATTCATCCCAAATTTTACCACAACAAACTTTAAATAATGATAAAGTAACCAAAAAAAAGAGTGACGTGGATTCACGTGCGTTAAAAAAATGGCGTGCCATTTTTATTTAGAAAAATGAAAAAGAATAAAAATTTCTGTTTTCCATTTTTCATCAAAGTGTTCCAGAAAATGTTTTCCTTATTTCATTAAAATGTTTTCAAAATGCTACGGGTAAATTACATGTCATGCAGCTGACAAAGAGACAATGCATATGCGGAGATAAGAACCGAAACCCAACTCCCCCTCTCTCTCATCTCCTCTTGCCTATTTATTACTTCATTCCTTCTGTTACCATCTCCCTGCCTAACACTCATTTGTTACCTCTCTCTCTCTCCTCTCTCTCTCTCTCTTCTCCTCATCCGTGCAACAGGCATGGTCTCCCTAGAGATGCCGCTCGAACCAGCTGTTGTGTTTCTAGGTGAATTATCTTGGTCTTAATTTTACACACAAAGTTTGAGATAGAGAGAGAGAGAGAGAGAGAGAGAGAGAGTTGTTTTGGGTTTGAACAAGTAGTATGTTCTTTTTTGCTGTGATAAGAACTGACGTGGGTTTGTTTTTGTTTGGTTTCAGGGAACATCATTTCAGTCATCTTGTTCATGTCACCACTGTAAGTTCTGACTTCCAATTTTCTGTTACATAGTATTACGGGGTTAATTACACATTTTATCCCTGCACTTTCAACAAAATCCAGGTTTGAGCCCTCCATTTTTAATTTGGGACTTTCACTCCTTCAGGATTCAACGTCACTCTTACATTGATCTAACATTTAAAGCTGTCTCAGCTACACGCATCCATTTCTATAACAACCTAGTTCTCCTAAAAAAATTCACTTTGGTCCCTTACATTTTATCAAATTCCCTTTTGATCTTAGATCAAGATGCTAGATATGCCTAGTGTATAACAAGTGAAGGGATAGCCAAAAGGATATTTTATAAAAGTACAAGGTCGTCAAGTATAATTATCCCTGTTTTTTTTCTTCAGGCCAACTTTTGCCCAAATATGGAAGAAAGGTTCCGTGGAGCAATTCTCATCCGCCCCATACCTAGCAACCCTAATCAACTGTGGCCTATGGGTCCTGTACGGACTGCCCATGGTGCACCCACACAGCATCCTGGTCGTGACCATTAACGGGTTCGGCACGTTCATCGAGTTCGTTTATCTGCTTCTCTTTCTCTGTACTCTGACCGGAGAAAAGACTCCAAAGTGCTTGACATGCTTGGTTTAAGTGTGTTGCTCTCGCGATCTTGCCCCCTTTTGGTTCTAACCCTAACCCATTCCACAGCTCCGGTCCACCATTGTCTGGAAGCATATCCATGTTGGTGGAACTGTCATGAGTACGCTTCGCCGTTGTCGGTCATGGTGAAGGTCCTTCCCACAATGCATACACATCTTGTTAATTTACGACAGTCCATTTTGAGTGGGAGAAAAAAAAAAACTCTAATGCTAAGTGCACGCCGGCCCCAATATTTAGGTTATCCTAACCCGATCTCAATATAGTTGATCTCGTACAATTAATGCATTATCAAAAAAAGTCATACAAAGTTATAAAAAAAATTTTTTTTTTGGCGCCCTGGGTTGTCCCAGCCCATTGGTTTGCTACATTTACCCAGGGCCGGCTCTAAGTGCATCGAATGGGTGCAGGTATATTTTTCCTAGAACAATGAAACATCTCTTGGTTAGTAGTCTAGGGCCAGATGAATGAATCAAACCATAAATTCTTTAACTTGATTTGAAAAGTTCATATTATTACGCAAATCCCTTTCAATGATTTTTTACGAGCCGATCACCATTGAATCTTTAGTAGTTTGGTTTTCGTTGTATCCAGTTACATTCTCGATAACTGTCTTCGTTCATGAGACAATTATCGCAATGGTAATGTTTTGCAACATTGTTGGCTTTTAATGGATGATTAAGAAATAATAATTTGGTAATTGGGGTGCATGCAGAGAATGGTGGTATCGACAAAATCGGAGAGTACATGCCGTTATCCTTTCGCTGGCTTCCTTTGCGAATGGCAATAGCTGACCATTTATGCTCTCATCCGTTTTGACCCCTTCATTGTTGTAATTCTCTCTCTTGTTCGACTACTGATTACTAAATTTAAAATAAATAGGTATATCTTTTTTACCTCACATTTTCTTCAATTACAGTGTTTCGTTACCCAGTAGGTGAAATTAATTGAAGTAATAAATTATGAATAAAAACAAAAAAATGAATACAATTCAAAAAAAAGTACAAAAATAATCACTCTATAGATTTCGTACATCCAATCATCACCTGACACATCATCTATGATTAGTAAATTTTTTAATCATTTTAACTAATTAACAATGTGTCAATGGATGATCGAGTTTACGAAAATTTTATGTTGAAATTGCATTGCATACGTTATTTAATCGTTTGAGCTAAGGTAGCTTGTTTTCTTGTTAAATGGGACTGGGGGTTTCTGTTTCAGGCGCCTAATGGGTTGGGTACGTTGCTTGGGCTGGCCCAGATTATACTCTACGACACATTTTACAAATCCACGAAGAGACAGATGTTGGAAAGGCAAAGCAAAGTGGAGATGGGCTTGGCCGAGACTGCAATTCCAGAAGAATCCAAAAAGATAAGCAAGCCGGCCCAGAAGGGTCATGTTTCCCGTGTAAGTGGGCCTTGATGAATCCACCTGTCCATGAGCCTGGGCCGGGGCCATAAACAGCCAATCTCTCTGTGTCAAAGACTCAAAAATAGATGTCATATACATGTAATCCTGTGGGCCCTACAAAGAAAATGTCCATCCCTACGTAGGGACCTGGCCCATGTTTGTACCGTTAACTTTTCTTTGATTCTCTTAGCTTTATCTTTGATTTCTCATAAATGGCTTATAGTGAAGGGGAAATTACAAAGAAATCTTAGGATTCAACTTTGGTAATAAAGTAAACTCGGTAATTTTTAATTATAATAAATTTAACTTTGAAATTTTAATTCAGTCAAAATTAAATATATAAAACTAACTAGTTTTTATCAAAAATTTTGGGAAACATCGCGTTTTTTTTTAAGACCTTAGTCAATTTAATTATGACTTATTTTCAAATAAAACAGGCATATATATAGCATTCTATTTGCGGTCAACTCATAACTTCTCTATTGAAAAATAATCGTAATTGGATTGATCAGGATTTTAAAAGGGGAAAATGTCAAATTCACGTGTTTTAAAGTTCTCTCAACTCTTCTTGAATGGAGATTGATAGATAATTTTATTGTGCCGGATTAAAATTCCAAGCTTCAATTTATTATAATTAAAACTTTTAGGGTTAATTTGTTACCAATGTCCAACCTGATATTTCATTTTTGTAATTTTTCCTAAAATTAAATTGCTATCTACGATGATTGAGATACAAAGGTGCAACAAACTACGTTTTCGGGAAGTTGTTTGTCGGTTCGGAAAATGAAACTTTTTCCATGTGCTTTCGAGAGAGTAGACAGCTTGTTAAAATTTCTTAATTAATTCAAGCACAGACTACAAAGTAATACAATATAAAACAATGTTCCCATGTACAGCCCACAACATGGAACTGCTTATAAAATCACAAACATGCAGCGCGTTGAACTCGCATATCTATCATCTTTTCCAGTTCATTCGTCTGCAACTTTTTCAGGACTTTCAAAAATTAGAAACCTTATAAACGACAATAGTCTAATTGATTGTCCAATGAATTTGAAAATTTCAGACAATCTTGGAAGTCAGCATCACATGCTATCAATATCCAATCTTGATCCTCTTCCTAATACTCTGGAGTCCAAATCCAATTGGCCAATGCTTCCATGTCCTGATCGAGCCCCGAAGCAACCGGTTGTAACCATAAAGGCAACATATGAAGAAAATATTTTGAAATTTAAGCTCTCTTTAACGTCGGAAATTATTGAGTTGAAGAAAAAAATGGCAAAAAAGCTGTCACTCTCCAACTCCAGTTTCTTTGCCACTTCTTCCTTCAACTCAACAATTCCTGACATTGAAGAGAGCTTAAATTTTAAAATATCTTCTCCATATGTTGCCTTTATAGTCACAAACGATTGCTTCGGGGCTGTATCAGAACATGGAAGCATTGGCCAACTAGATTTGGACCCCAGAGTATTAGAATGAGGATTAAGATAAGATTGGATATTGATAGCCTGGGATATTGACTTCCAAGGTTGTTTGAAATTTTCAAGTAAATTGGGCAATCAATCAATCCGACTATTAATCGTTTATAAGGTTTCCAATTTTTGGAAGTCCTGAAAATGCTGCAGACGACTGAACTAGAAAAATGTTGATAGATACGTGAGTTCAACGCTACATGCTTGTGAGGGTGTCGTCTTTTCACACCGTCTCAGTCCATCCCGTAATTGATGGTGTTTTGCATGAGGATGACGTCGTTTTTAGGGCCATGTCCAGCAACCGAGAGTTTCATTCCGTCTGCTAGCTTGGTTCAGGACTTCCAAAAACGTACCTCAGAAAACCATATTAAACATCAAACTAATAGTCTGAATGATTGCCCAATGAACTCGAAAATTTCAGACAACCTTGAAAGTCGCCATCACAAGCTATCAATATCCAATATTGATCCTCTTCCTAATACTCTGGGGTCCAAATCCAGTTGGCCAATGCTTCCATGTTCCGATCAAGTCCCGATCAAGTCCCGAAGCAACCGATTGTGACCATAAAGGCAACATTTGAAGAAAATATTTTAAAATTTAAGGTTTCTTCAACGACGGAAATTATTGGGTTGAAGAAAAAAATGGCAAAGAAGCTGTCACTCTCCAACTTCAATCTCTTTGCCACTTCTTCATTCAACTCAGCAATTACTGACGTTGAAGAGAGCTTAAATTTTAAAATATATTTTCCATATGTTGCCTTTATGGTCACAAACGATTACTTCGGGGCTAAATCAAAACATGGAAGTACTGACCAACTGGAATTGAACCCCAGAGTATTACGATGAGGATCAAGATTGGATATTGATTGCCTGTGATGCCGACTTCTAAGGTGGTTTGAAATTTTCTAGTAATTGGGCAATCAAACAATTAGTCGTTTATAAGGTTTTCAGTTTATAAGGTTTTCAATTTTTTGATTCAGACTATTAGTCATTTATAAGGTTTTCAAGTTTTTGGAAGTCCTGAAAAACTGCAGACGACTGAACTAGAAAATGTGATAGATACGTGAGTTCAACGCTACATGCTTGTGAGGGTGTCGTCTTTTCACACCGTCTCAGTCCATCCCGCAATTGATGGTGTTTTGCATGAGGATGACGTCGTTTTTAGGGCCAGGTTCCAGACACCGAGAGTTCAGTCGTCTGCAGCTTGTTCAAAACTTCCAAAAATCAGAAACCATATATGGTCACAAACGATTTTAAAATATATTTTCCATATGTTGCCTTTATGGTCACAAACGATTACTTCGGGACTGAATCAAAACATGAAAGTACTGGCCAACTGGATTTGGACCCCATAGTATTACGATGAGGATCAAGATTAGATATTGATTGCCTGTGATACCGACTTCCAAGATTGTCTGAAATTTTCAAATCATTGGGCAATCAATCAATCAGACTATTAGTCGTTTATAAGGTTTTTAATTTTTGGAAGTCATGAAAAAACTGCAAACGACTAAACTGGAAAATGTGATAGATACATGAAAAATGTGATAGATACATGAGTTCAACGCTACATGCTTGTGAGGGTGTCGTCTTTTCACACCGTCTCAGTCTATCCCGTAATTGATGGTGTTTTGCATGAGGATGACATCTTTCCACCTGGTGTTTAGGGCCAAGCTCCAAACACATAGAGCATTCGTCGCCATTTCACCAAGTGATTTCGTTACGCCTACAGCTGCGCTTGAACGTAGACACACTAACTACGTGTAACAAGAAAGAAAAATTCTGTATTGATATTTCAAGAAAATACAAGTTCACTCGAAAAGTATTAAGCATATTAGAAGAAACACTTGGATTCCTAAACTGATTACACCATAAGGAAACAATAGCAATGATCACAAAAATCTAGCCTAAAGTTTAGATTTATGATAAAGTTGCTCCCCACAAAAGAAAAGGTAGAGTGTTATGTCATATGTAAGTTATTCTA
>VIGQ01001115.1:7500-12500 GCA_009663005.1 Actinidia chinensis | reverse complement strand
CTTGAACCGCATGGACCTGATGGTCTTGGGTTGGATGTCTCTATAACTACTAAGATGATATCAAAGCCTGACGACTGCAAAATGCATAAGCATACCACATTATTTATTAGTAAGATACAGCACGAAAAGTGAAGAATAAAGCAAACAGGGTCAGAATGTACTTATTGATACCAAGGTTCAAACGTGCTCGCCGTGCCGCCCAATGCACTTTCTCCTTGCCAACCGCGCTTCGGGCCGGGTCCAGGACTATTTTACTTACCATGATTGTCCGGCCCTTTAACTTAGTCATGTGGACCCGTGTCCGTGTTCGTGCCGGCCTTTTACTTAATCGTGCGTGGCCGTATGTTAATTGCCAAACTTTAAGTTACCAATATGACTATAAGTACTCTATGATAAATATCAAAGCTCAATGACAGATCATAATAGTTCCTTACCCTGACCCTTCCTGGCCTTTTGCCTTATGCTTTTAACAGTTTGTTAGTTCTCGGTGACTTGGAACATGGGATGTTTTTCCCTCAAGTAAAGTTATCACAATCATATCAAAATCCAGGATTCAGATCGGACTAGTTGTACGTGATGAAGATTTACCTGTTGAAATCAAACTTGTTTGAGATATATTGGACCATCCAGGAGTGATATAGTCGGAGTACTGCCTTCAACAAATAAAATAAAATTAAATAAAAGTTTGAAGAGACAAGTTTCTCAATTTAACGATATTTTTATTTCATCGCGTATAAGCTGGCCTCTCACTCGAATGTGCACTATTCGATTGGGAAAAAAATCAATCCGTCCCAAAATTTCTTCTCATTACTCTTGCAAATACATGCATGTACTTGTCTGTATCTATCTACACAGTGCTTGTTCATACGTTTTATAGCCCATCAAACAACAAGAAATATGAATATTGTAGAATATCTACTCATTTTCTTGTCATTGGTATTAGTTCCAAGAAAAAAAAATGACATCTCCACTTCTTTTTTCCTTTCTTTCCCAAAACAAAGCTTCACAAATTTCCCTCATTTTTTAAAAGGCAATCAGAGATAGAAACTTACAATACTCTTAACTAACCCGATTTCAAATCTACTTGACATGGTTGAAATCTGAATCGAGAAATAAGAAATTGAAATTTAGCAAAAGAAGTCCTGAGTCACACCCGTAACGGCCGTTATGTAACGGTAACGGCCATAACGGCCGTCGCCGCTCCGGTTACACCCCATTTGTAACGGAGAAAGTCGAATCACACCCGTAACGGCCGTTACGGAACGTTACGGCGTGTAACGGCCGTTACACTCCGGCCCGGAATAACATCTAAAGCAAACCTAAGTAGTCCCGGTAACCATATATGGCCCTAACAGATCCAAATAAAATTAGTGTAGAAAGAGAGATAGTCTTACCGAATACAACAGTGTTAATGTAGTTCATGCGACCTGATTCTTGGCGGCGGCGCCATCAACCATTCTGTGTCGGTGAGCGACTAGGACGGCGTCGTCTGTTGCCTGGGTCTTTGGCGATGATCTCGACGCGGTCGTGCTGCCATAACCCTGACGTACGAGTAGGTCTTGCGAAGATCGATTCCGATCGCTGGTCCCGCCTCCCTTCCTCCAAACTTCTGAGAGAGAGGTAAAGTAATCTGGGGTTTAAGAACTCCTTTGGGGAGAGAGAGGGGTTAAACAGTAATCTAGGGTTTTGGAATTCCTTTGGAGATGCAGAAAGAGATGGCTTTATAGGCCTGTATTGCCGCGTTGTTCTCAGTTAATCCAGAATGTTGAAACCCTAGACTTCCGCCACCTTAACGATCCTCAAATGATGGACGGTTTTAATGTTTGTCCTTTTCCTGGTAAAAAAATTGGCAACCATTGTTCCCGTAGTTTGGCCATACTTTTACTTTCATTTATCTAGTTTAGAATTATGAAGTTTTAATAAAATTTAATAATTTCTATTATAAATGACTTAAAAATAAAAATAATTGCATAAAACTATATACATTTTAAATATTACATTAATATTATCTATAATTATCTAATAAAATACTTGTATAATTTATATATTGATTTTTTAAAGTTAAATCAAGTTATACAATACATTTTACAACACAAATTACTCATCTAACAAAAAATTCACGCTGCGATAACCGCGTCCCTTTACGTAACCTCCCTCCTCGACGTCCCCGTCTGTTATAACCACGACCCGCTATTTGTTCTATAGTCCCTGACTGAGAATGCAATCCTTGTCATCTTGCGATTGCATCGAGTGATACTGAGGGATGAACGACGACGGACTCTTCACTTCGGTAGCTTGTAGCTTGGATTCTGAGGAGGATTGTTGTAAGAGAGCACAGAGAGACTTAACCTAGACTGCCTAACTATTGCCAGCGACCCTTCATCTCTCTTCTCTCCGTCATACTCCTCCTAGGGTTTTCCTCTTCATCAAGTGCCCGCCTAGTCTCTCTCCTTCTCTCTCTAACAAACCTCTCTTAATCTTTCGTGTGCATATGATGTTTTTGGGGGGATTTATGAGTGGAAAAAGAACCGGGGAAAAAATGTTTTCAAATTGCGCGGAGTTTTTATTCGTCAATTGGATCGGGTACTCTGTACTCAATGCTTTGGTGCTATCTGCGCTCTGTAATGCCCGATCCTACATTGTTTTTATTTTTTTTTTGAAATAGAAATTTATGAATTAAATTTAAGTCATTTATTAATAATTTTGGGGTAAATGAAGATTTATAACTTGGGGATAAATTAATATTACCTTTAGATATGTAATACTTTGAAACTGGAGGGACAAAAAGGGTGAATTCAAAACAAAACTTTGGATGGGGACAGATGCTCTCTCTTTCGTGGAAAGAGAGGTGTATGCATGTGTGATTAGTGTGTGTGGGAATGGTTTTTAATAAAAAATTATAAAGGAAGAGAAATGAAAGAAATGCAAAATCTGGGAGAGGAGAGAAGGCTGAGAGAGCGAGTAAGTAAGAGCAGGATGAACATCAATCTGCTCAAAATTTGTTTCTAAGGTAATATTCACTTTGTTTTCATTTCATTTCCTTTAAATATAGTTTTCTTTCTAAATTAAGCATTATTATTGAAACATATAAGCCTAAAATATTGAAACACTTCAAATACCAAAATATTGCATCTATATATTTTTTAAGATCAAAATTTGAATAGAAACATTAATTGTGCTCTACCTCTCGAACGCAACTGTATTCTGATCATACTTTTTTCAATGATACCGAATTACAAAATTTAAGTTCCATCATGAGAAAGTCTCAATTAATCTGCAACTATTCATTTAAACTCCCTTTCATTCATACTCTAAGTAATGCGAAATTTAACTGTAATAGGAATTCCGAACTGGAAACCAAATAACTAGCTGAACAGAAACTTTACGAATTTTGAAAAATAGTTTATATATGTTATAAAAATCTACATATTTATATGTGATAGCAATTAATGTGTATAGGGAGCTAAGTATTTATTTCATAATTTAGGAAATGATTTTAAATGCCCAAAAATACTTATAAACTACCTGCTGTCCAGTAAAACTCATGTGCAGAACACTGCGAAGTTTCATAGTTTTTTTTAAAGTATTGAATAGTTTAAAAAATCTAATAATAATTTTTATATAGATAATGTATGTTTCTATTATGTTTGTATCAATTATAGAGTCAAATTTAGCTAGAGAATTTTTATAAAATCATAACCCGAGCTACTGACAGAAGAATATTCTTTGCAAAACTGAAGTTGTTTAGAATAATTTTGAAAATAGTTATATAGCTATAATATATAATAATTTTACTTGTAGATCCATATATTTGTCAATAGTTTGTGTCCAATTTCAGAGTCAAATTAAACCTAAAATTTTATCACAATCATAAAACCGACTGACTGTCTTGAAACATAGTATAAAACAAATTCTGTGAAACTTAATTCGAATTATAATACATTTTAACTTAGAAATTCTTAAATTTTAGTATTATTATTCATAGCCACGAGACTATTAAATCTAACAATTATAATATTAAACTTAGGACCCAAAACGAAGAACCCTCACTCTACTTACCGATTGAATATGAAAGGGCGTAGAATACGCATAAGGTGATCTTGTTATATTTTTAATCTTACTTAAATTATTTTGGATAATGATAGCATGTGTTTGAAATGTTTTTAAACTGATAATTTTAAATGTTGAAAGTCAATGCTATAGTTTTAATTGTTCCATAAATGTGAAATGTTACTTGTGAAAATATGATTTTAGACACACTGGTTTCTAAACGTGCCCCTACGCTAGGGGAAAAGACTATGCGGGTATGATGAAATAAGGGAGATCATTGGCCAAGATTTTAGGATGTATCTCCATTTATATTATTGGGGGTCGCTCCCTAATGCTGGTGATCGTTGAACGGATGTGTGTCGCAAATTAGCAATCAAATCGATATGATTCATGATTTTTGATATGAGATTCAAGGAAATTTTGGCACTAAGGTGAGCCATTGTTGAAATAAATGATTGACAAATGGAAATATTGTAATGTATCCATGATTTGTATTGTCTACTTTCCATGGGCACATGTATGTGTTATATAACTTACTCACACTAGCCAGTGCTTAAGACGTGTCGTACGTACCATTTCAGGTAATGAGAACGATGGAACGCAATTGAGGGGGGTGACCCTAGCTTTGATTGTGGAAGGCCTATCTCTAAAATCAGTATAGGAATGATAAAGCTGAATGTTATAGTTTTGTCACGGTGTGCTCAATATTATGGACCAAATTGTAATTGTTAATTTTTATTTGTTTTATTCGGGAATGACTGTAAAGAGTATTTGTATAATTATGTAGACACATTAGCCTGGTTATTTTTGTGTCAACTTGATAAATTAGAAAAAAAAAGAAAAAAACAAAAAATTCCTACCACTAAATGTGAGAAATAGGCCGTAGTGAGTGGGGTCTCATTGGCCGTCACGATCGCACCTAAAATAAAAGGTAGACCCACATGCTAAAA
>VIGQ01002326.1:45000-46273 GCA_009663005.1 Actinidia chinensis | reverse complement strand
CGCAGCCGCCACCTAACTCCATATCCGAGTCCATGTAATATAGCATAAACCTAATCCTTGACCTACTAATCATGGAATCATACATTTTCTCAAATGAGATTATTCACAAGATTTTGCAGAGTCATTTTTATATGGCCCGCTAGAACTAGTTGATACAATTCATTGAAAATATTCGCGAGAATAAATTCATCATAGCCATTCTATCTCTCATAGTCATTCTAACACAATAAATGATAAGCTTGGAGTCTTTAGGACAGGGACTGTGTCGAGTTGTGGTATCCATTAATAATAAATTTCTGCTTTGTTTTACAATGAGGAGAGGTCTGTAAATACAATCATACAGAGGAATAGACTCTTTAAACCAAAACTAAATACTTCGCAATTCTTAAAAGGCCAAAATCTACTTACCCCCCTCTGTGCGCTTTGGCTCTTGCCGCAATTCCCTTCCTGACTTTTAAATATATGCAAATCGCCTCATGATTTTGGACTCTAAAATGCACAATCAACAAAAACGTTTATACAGAAAATTGCAACCTTTCCCATCTCAAACACTTGTCTTCCTCCACCACCACCACCATGCCACCAAACACCACCGCCATTCAATCACCCCCAAGAATTACTTTTAGTTAAAGAGTGCCAATGAAGGGGGGTGTTTTTAAAAAATGAAGCATCACATAAAAGCATTAAAAATTAAAAACATATATCTATGCAGTTGACTATACTGCAAATAGAAAAAACTATACGGTATATAATCAATCGATCACTAGTGCAATCAGGGGCGGATCCAGGATTTTTTTAATCAGTGGGCACACTTATACACAGGGCGGACGCAAAAATCTTGAGTAGGGAGGGCCAAGCTATATGATTTCAATATTTGACTATAATGTTCTAATTTTTTTTACTCGTAAATATTCATATAAGAATAAGTACTTCTAAAAATCATTAAATAAGCATAAAATCTGTATTCGACAAGCAAATTTTCATTCAATACAAGGCAGACATACACCAAAAGTACAAAGAGAATTACATAACCATTTTTGTTGATATTGATCAAACAAACCCAAAAAGGTAAAAAATTCTTCACATAGATTTACATGAAATACAAAAATAACCACATCATGTCGTCCATCAACTTAAGTTGGGCATATTAAGAACAGAACCATTTTTTTTGCATTGATCAAAACGTAAAAACGTTAAAAAATTCTACACATTAGATTTACATGAAAACACCAAATCAACACCAACAGTCATCCATCAACTCAGTTGGGCCTAC
>VIGQ01002326.1:20000-32500 GCA_009663005.1 Actinidia chinensis | reverse complement strand
GCTCCCAAATTTCTACTATAATAGTTGGCATTATTTGTGGGAACGATAATTCTCAACTCTATGCACTGCGCAGTCGTTTGTTACCTAGACCAAGTACCAGCAGCCTCATAGATACACAAAGCAAGATCAATGGCGAATACAGTCAAACTTCGGATCTAGAAGGCATTATCTATTTTGAGATGTATGGAATTGCCAAACAAATCAACGTTATGAACGAGATTAATGCCCTCCTGTGCATCCACCTAGCCGAACAATCCAAATACTCCCATAAGTGTATTGTGTTCTAGAGGAAGGGACATCGCGCTCTCGTCGATTAGGCGACCAAGATTCCCAAAGTTGCCATAGTGCTGGCCAAGGGCATTCAGCCAAAGGCCATCACGGTCGGCAAGTTTACATTCTAGGCAAGCAAGGAGTTTTATCATGTCTGAGTCTCGATCATCTAGCCGAACTTAGGACACGATGGGCGATGAAACATAGAGACGCGAAAGAGATAACCGAGCTCACAAGCGCCGTGATAAATCCACCACCCAGAAGATCAAAAGACCTGGATGCACGGATTGATGCCATCAATACCGGTGCAATGCTCGGTAAACCGTGAGCTTTGATAAAATAAACCGAGCCTCCATTCACAAATAGGGTGATGAAAGCCATGGTCTCTTCCAGGTTCAAACTACCATCTCATCTTGGAGTTTACGAGGGAAAGATAGATCCAATGGACCACTTGGACTCTTACAAGAACTTGATGTCTCTCTAGGGGCACTCGGACAAGGTCATGTGTAAGGCCTTGTTTCGATACTTTGAAGGGACCGGAGAGGTCATGGTTCAGAAAGTTGTCTCCTAAAACCATTGACTCATTTGGTGACTTAAGCACTATTTATCGCCAATTTCACGAGCTGTAAGGGCAGGCAGAAGACGTCTCCCACATTTTTATAATCCACCAAAGGATGGGGAGAGCTTGAAAGATTATGTCAAGCATTTTAATTAGGCTAATCTAGAAGTAGAAGACCCCAGTGAAAAGGTGGTGGTTATGGCCATGATGGAGGGTCTTCGTTTAGGCCCATTATTTGACTCCCTTTCCAAGAATGTCCCTGAAACCTCGTCGATGCTCTATAGCAAGGCCGATAAGTAATTACGGTAGAAGAGTTGGCCTAGGCCAAACGAAGGAGGTGGAAGGGATGACCATAACACCCGCAACTCCCTTGCACCCACCTTCGCAACTCCAACCGATTTTCGCCTCCCTCTTAAATACTCTTATATCCCCGTCTCATGGACATCAAAAATGGAAATTTTTTAAAAATGGTCTAGTAAAATCAAGAGTAACCCCGCCATCAGACAGAACAAAACCACGTATTGCGAGTTTCATAGGGACCATGGACATAACCTGATGATAATTCTAGCTAAAATTAGATAGCGAGCTTGATAAAAAGGGATTTTGAGAAGTTTGTAACTGATTGCCCACGCAGATCACTTGATAGACGATATGGCGACATAGGCCAACAATAGGATATATCAGACTATTCATGGAGGGTTAGATCAGGAGGATGTTCAAGCTCATCTTAGAAATGGCATGCCACGAAAAGCAAATGGGCGAGCTGAAGCGAGGTCTATAACCTCTCCGCGCGTTTGACTGAAAGCTCAACAAACTATTACGCTTCACCATGATGACTTGAGAGGCTGCATCTACCTGACAAAGCGTTGGTCTTTCCTTTCCGCCACGATCACCAATTTCACATATGAGGATATTTAGTGACAATGGGAGTTCAATGACGTTCTATTTCTCTCGCGTTTGAACCAGATGAAGATTAGGCGAAATAGGCCTTCACCCCTTTTCACACCCCTCTAGTCGGGGGGTTTCGAAGGATTCAACAGAGTCCACTGGGTGGATCAGTTGCTTTTGACTTGGGGATTGGAGCCTCACCAAACCACAGTGTGGCAGGATTCATGTTGTGGACTACCCTCTCCTTACAATGCATCCTAGTCGCTCGACGTTTTGGGAAAAATCAAGGGAGCCATCAACTTCTACCTCTCACCTGATGATGAAGTTTCTCCCACTTTAATAGGGATAGGCAGAGTGAGGGGGCGAACCAAAAGTTTGAAAGATAGTGTTTCATCACGGCCATGAAAACTGAATTCTCTGTCCAAAACCAACCCAAATAGCAGCTACAAATAATGCACGAGATGGAGGCATTGGGGATGAAGTGGAAGAAATTTATTAGTTGATCCAGAGAGACATAAACAACCAAGTCTTTGGAAGAAGTTGGCTCTCATTACAATATTTCGACTACTCGGATCGCCATGTAATGATCGGGACAAAATTAACCAGGAGCTGCGAATGCCCTATGTGAAATTTTTGAAGAAAAACTAAAAAGTTTTTTGCAGGTCCACAGGTGATGTCCCAAGCATATCCTAAGATTGTGTCCACAAGCTGTCAACCTCCTGATTATTCTCTAGTTCACCCAAAGAGAAGGAAGTTTGCTCTGAATGACTGAAGGTTATAGAAGAAGTGGCTAAGCTCATCAAGGCCCGTATCATCAAGAATCCCATTTCCGACTACTGGCCAACGTCGTCGATCTCCCTGAAAAAGGGCAACAAGTGAGAGTATGTGTTGACTTTAAACCAACCTCAACAAAGCTTGTCCAAAAACATTTTGTCTTTGACCCAAGATTGATTTGATCGTTGATGATGCAACCTTCCAAACATGAACTCCTTAGCTTCATGGATGCCTTCTCAAGATACCATCAGATCGGTTCAAACATTCGTCCTGATGAGGAAAAACTCTTTTTTCACAGAAGAGAGGGTTATACTACTACAAAGTCATGCCTTTTTAGTTGAAGAATGCAAGGGTGACGTACTAATTGGTCAACACGATGTTCAAGGAGATGATTGGGAAAACAATGGAGGTCTAACGTAGATGACATGCTAGTCAAAGCCTCAAAGTTACTAATCACATTGGCCACTTGGAGGAAACGTTTGGCATCCTATGAAAACATAAATAATGTTGAACCCCCTCAGTGTATCCTTACTTTGGCGTGTCGTCAAAACATTCCTTGGTTTCTTGGTGACTAAATGGAATTGAGGCAAATCCAGACCAAATTACAGCTCGGCTCGCGATGAGCGTCGACAAGGAACAAACATTAAGTGCAATAGTTGATCAGCGCGATAGCCCCTCTATAGATTTGTCTCAAAATCGCAGACAATAATTTACCATTCTTCAAGATTTTGAGAAAAAACAACGCCTTTGAATGTACAAAAAGAGCCCGAGGTGGCATCAGTAGCTAAAGGAGTACTGGATCACCTCTTCTACTCAATTCCTAAAGGGGCGAGGAACCTCACCTGTATCTCTCACCTCGCCACTAGCAGTTGATTGTAGTGCTCCCAATTCCGAAAAGAAGACAAAGTTCAAATTTGGTATACTACTATGAAAGCAAATCCTCATTGAGCTGAGAGAGGTACCATGAAATTGAGAAGCTCACCTATGGCCATCTTCTGATCACTGTTAGAAAGTTTCGCCACATTTCCATCACATCCTATTGTTTTGTAATGACAGATCATCCTTTAAAGAGATTCTCTAGCGACTTGATATTTCAGGGCGATTACTCAATTGTCGCATTGAGTTGAGTGAATTTCACATCAATTATTAACGGCCAAGGTTTGACGATGCAAGGCCAATCATTGGTCGATTTCAGAGCCCGAGTATACCTATGATGTTAGTTCCAAAGCCCGAGTAACTCTCCTGGGTGAGACCAACGAAGAAATTGTTATAACGTTCATGGACGGGTCATCCACCAATACAGTTGTGCGCAGACTTGTTCTCCTAGACTCCTTTAGTTGATCAAAATGGAATATGCTATACGTATCGATTCAAAGCCACGAGCGGAATATGAGGCTCTTTCCTACTGGACTAAGGGGCTGCACCAAAATTGGGTGTGAATCCTTGAACGCCTTTAATGATTCTCACTTTTGGTAAATCAAGTGTAAAGGGATTAACCATCATCAAGGATTATTTTCGAATGTGGCCTATTTGGATGAAGTGAAAGCCTGTCAATGAAAATTGAGAGTTCACAAGATTCGCCAAATCCCCTGAGATAACAAGAAGGCTGATGCCAGTGGCTAACTTAGCATTAGCCTCAATTTCACTCTCAGACAGAAGTATACCTCTACAATTCTTGCCAAACCCCAGTATGCATCGCCCAGACCATTTGCCAAACCATAGTAGACCTAACATTGATGGACGACATCATTGGTTTTTTTCCTAGTCATCAAAGTGAGAACACTACCATTAGACAAGCTTCAAGCACAATAGATCCAGTATCGAATCAACTCGTTCTTCTGGGCTTATTTGAGGAACTTTTACAAGATGTCTATCTTGGGTCCACTCTTGAGATGTCTAGACTTTGAGAAAACAAACAAATTACATGCTCATGAGATTCCAGAAACAATCCTGCGAAATCATCAAGGTGAGGTCATTGATAAAAAGGCAATTCGCTAATGGTATTGTTGGCATCAAATGGATTGAGATGCGATTGCATTCACTAAAAATGTGATAGTGTCTAGAGATTTCTCTAGCGTCATCTGTCTTATCTAAGATGGTTCCAATGACCAGTCATAACCATTTGCTTAATGGGGAACCAGACATACTTGGACCCTATACCTCATGCGCAATTATAGAGAGAGTTTTGCTTGTCTCATAGACTATTTTCATATAGTGGACTTAAAGTCCGAATCTTATCACAAAAATTACTGAGAGGAAATACTAAAATTTTGTTTGGAAGAACAACACCGTTTGTCGATTTGGAATTCCGCAATGTTATCATCTCGAGACATGCAAGGCAATTCGACAATGAATGGATCAATTGTTCTGCTCAGATCTTGCCAGCTCACATCACTGCTCCTCGTCGGGTCATCCTTAGGCAAAACAGAACAAGTAGAAGTCACAACAGAACGATCTGAGGAATCAAGCGAGTTTAGAAATATTCAAAAGTGAATTGGTAAAAGACCCTTCCAAGCATATTATATGGGCTTATACCACACGACGAGCAGGATCCCCCGGGCGAGACGCCGTATTCAATTGTATAATGGAACATAATCCTTCATACCACTAGAGATGGAATGCCGAGCTTTAAGACCTCAATTTTGACAAGGAGAACACGATGCCGCGCTTAGCCTTAACCTTGATCTCCTTGACGAAAAAAGCCGAGCGAGCTAGGTACAACCAATCTGCATGCAAGCACCAGTTGCCAAGGACTACACCAGAGGGTTAAGCGTATATCATTTTTTCTTTTCTAGTGACTTAGTCTTAGGAAAGTCACTACCGATCTACAAGGAGCATAAATTGGAAAGCTCGGCCCTACATGGGAAGGTCCCTACAAAATTGTCAAAGTGCTTAGACCGGAAACTTATTGGCTAGAGGACATGAGTGGGAAGACACTACCTTCATCCTTAGAATGCTGAACACTTGACGAAGTATTCCAGTAGTCTCTAGATAGCACTCTTAGAAGATCGCCATATTGCAATGTGATGTCCCAAAACCATGTTTTAATAAAGAATTACTAATTATGATTGCCAAAATCCTATTTAACTTTCTCCAATCAAATTTACGAAATTAACAGCATCGCCAAAATGAGTTTATGTCGCCATTATACTCCAAATGTTATTCGCCATGAGTCCCAGGTTTCGCCATATATAAATGGATTGAAACAAATGTTTGTTATCACCAATATCAAGATCGCCTATTTGCTTGTTAATTGAGAATTAACAAATTATCGCCCCAAAGTCTTCGCCTAAGTTAACTCGCCCTGATAATCTGGTCGCCATAAATTAAGTTGTTGTTTGTCTACTTAGGTGATTAACCGTAATCGTTACACAATGGTTTTGCTCGCAGATTGATGAGTTTTTGGTCTCCAAATTTACCTCGACCAGATTCCATTCATATTGAATCGCCAAGTAGGACAAATGCCATTGTATAAGGAGAAGCGGAACAAGAAACCATAGAAAGGAATGTGTCGGTAAAAATGAAAGGGTTACATCCACATTACATAATATATTTAAAGTATTTAAAGTGATAAGGGCTGGTATCACACTTCTCTCCTCCTCCTTATCTTTCCCATCCTCTCTTCTCATCCTCTTCCTACCCCTATCCTCACCTTCTTCTAGCTCAAGCTAGCTCACATCAATTTGCCATATCTTTGGAGGTCAAGCTCGAATAAAGGTGGCTCAACTTGATTTTGCACAAGTAAAGCCCTGAAACAAAGTATCTGGAAAGCTATTTGTTCCCATAGCCTCCTGAAAGTCATCTGAGGATTTATGTACTCCTCAATGAATGACTCTGGTTGTAAGGACCCGAAATTTGATAACTTCCGAAAGAATGTTGGGTATGTGAGAATTGAAAATTTTATAAGAGAGGTTAATGTGATAGTAGTAGAATGCATTTTGTGTGTTAGTACACATTTGAAAGTCTAGGGGTAAAGTGTGAAGGGGTGAGAGATTTTTTTAAATTTTTAGGACTTTTTAGTCAAAAAAAAAAAGAAAAGAAAAGAGATCAGCCCTCTTCAGCCGACTCTCTCTCTTTCTCATTTCTCCATTTTTCTTCTTGCCAAAGGGCTCGTAAAACTCACCAAAATTTCATAGGCCCACTTCAAGCCCACACTAAAATCACTTCTTCTACGTGTATGAAGGGTTTATATCTCCGTTGTATTCGCACCAAGAACTCATAGTCGGATTGGAGCTCAATGGAGACTAGGTTTCATCTGCCATCATCCAAACTCAAATCTTGATGGTAGGCAGAAACATTCTACTCTTGTATTTGTATCTATTATGCGTGTATAGCATATGCATTGTTCTTGGTGTCGATTGTGCTCCAATTTATCTTAAATTGTCAATTTCTTCAAAAGTGGATTGTTTGATTAAATTTTGTGATCTATTAAATGAGAACTGTTTGATGCAATTGATGGTGATTACACTACGTTATGTCCTTTATTGCTCTACATATTAAAATTTTGACCTAAGATCTCACAATGTGTTTTGGGTTGAAAGTCCACCCTCTAGAGTAAAAAATTGCATTGCTAGTCCCCTGGTTTCGTTAGGATACTGCCCCTATTTTCCAGCACATTGTCTCTGTTTAGATGATTTTTTACACATCATTTGATGTCATTTGGCCCCTGGGATTGTCCCCATTCCTCATATTTTGACCCGTATATCACATTTTGGACACCGAATTCACCTTGATATCATGAATTTTAAAACTTTGGACATGTGATTTAATTTTAAATTTTCTAGTTTATGAATTGAACACGAGTCGGTTGACATTTTTGACGAAAACGTGGAATTTGGGGACTAAATGGGACTTTTGGGGAGTTTTGACAGGCAAATTGTTTTGAGATATATTAATGGTATAAAGGACTATAGGGATCAACCCGGGTGTGTCCCTAGCCTTGGGTGCACGGAGCCACGAAATCCGGCGGGGTGCACGGCAGCCCACGAAATTAGGCAGGGGTGCACGGAAGCCCACGAAATCCGGTAGAGGGATACTTCCCTAATAAAATTGGATGAGTATTTTTATGAATTATCAGTTTGGTTATTTCAGACAAATTTGATGTATTTGGCGAAAATATGTTTTCAATATGAAGAAAACGCGAATTTTGGGAAATTGTTTGGAATTTTGGTGAGAATTTTAAACTAATTTGGAACATTTGAACATAGTTTAGACATAGAACACGTTTTGGGTACTAGTGAGTGGAGTTAAAGTTTTTGTTCATCTATCCTTACCCATGGTTGTGGTCCATCCATTATACTCACCTCATTATTGCATATATCAGTTTATTACACCTAGCGAAGGTAGAATAGTTTTCCTACTGGACTAGTGAGCTCAACCTATAAATTTTCAGGTACTCAGCATGGAGCATGAGATGGATGCTTTGAAGTGTGGTTGTGTTTTTTACATGACATTTGGAGTTCATCGAGCATAAAGTTATTTTTTGTATCTTGTTTTATATTTTTGAAAGATGATTTTGTAACTTCTATTTATAAATCTTTTGACTATTTGGTTATTGTAACAACCTTTAACTGGTAACTTATGCATTCGGTTATCGACATTAGGTGATAGAACTTATTTACTCCAAATGGTGGGATTATGTTTTGTTGACTTTGACTATTCAAAGGAATAGTATGAAATCTTGACTCGTCCTACGTGGATTTTATTTACTTTTGGGTTATTAAATTTTAGGGCATGACATTGGTGAGGACCTCTTTAACTTTAAACTCGGCATTCTCCTTCTCAAGCTTTTGGATGGTGGCATCTCGGTCATCCTTCATCCTATTGAGTTCCTCAATGGCCTTCTGCTCCCGAGCCCCGAGATCAGCTACTTGCCCTTCTAGTTCTGTGGCACGTTGCTAAGCACAGACCATCTCGATCCCAATTGAGTCAGGTTTGGCCTGCTGAGTCATTGCTTCATCTGTCAGCTCTCTTCCACGCCCTGCTAGGGAAGACCGCAAGTACCACCAACTGCAAACAATAATGAATTAATTAGACAAAATAAAGTGCAGGAATACAATCTTGACGTGAAAAAGAATAACTACCTAACCAACTCCATGAAAGAGCCTTGATATTTCCAGATCAAGATCTAGCTTCTCGCCTCTTCCTTATCCACGATGGGATCACGCCCTCGAGAAGTTTCTTAGCCACGGAGGGATTTCCAAAATAGAAGCGATGGGCCACAAGACATGGTAGGGATTGGCTGAGGTCCCCTCCTCGGGACCCAATATGGCTTGGCACCCATGCTACCCATCCTTCTATGCTTCATCACTTTCTTCTTAGCCTCGAGTGGCTGCATGGCATCCTTCCTCTTCGAGTCATCCACGATTTTGCCCTTCTTGCTGGGTTCGATGTTAGGAACCTCATCCCGAGGATGCTTTTAAGAATGATCATGCCCTTAACTATCGGGGTGGCCGCCTTGGAGCTCTTCGCCATTTTGGCGAGCTTCTACAGATCAATCTTTTTAGACATAATTGCAAAAGGAGACAAGAATCAGTCATAAACGAGGTAAAGTACTTGGACAAGAAAGAAGGCAGTACCGTCCAATCTAAGTTCAGGGGGCAGTCGTGGATCCAATCAAGTTTTCTGAGCTTGAGTTCAAGCTTGAGCTCAAGCTACTTAGAACCAAACTCAGAAAAAACAGTCAGAATTTTGCCCCAATAATTATTAGCAGTATCTTATCAGGAAGGCGAGGTAAAACTCTCCTATGGGTTTTCTTGATGGTCCCTAGGTACTCTATTGAGTCATCTCGGGAATTATCACCTCGCGAGGATCATCTCAGGAATGATGGGACTTACCCTCATTGCGTGCGACTGGAGTTTACCCTGCCTATCGGTATTTCCAAGCCATTGTCCCTGCCATTGGACTCCATTGCTTTAGGGTTGGACCTGAAGCACCTACTGAAACTTATACTCGAGATTCCTTGATTTTAAATGTATCTCCCCCACAGCGATGTTAAGATCTCGTCGAGCCTTCTTTGCTCGATTGTGGACAAGATGGGTGGCTTGTTGCAACGCTTACCTAAAAATGGGAAAACAATTGTTAGTCATGGGAAAATGTGTTACGCTTATCATCTAAAATAATGACTTAATGGAAGAAGACTAACCTAGAGTGCCTTACAACCTTAGGACCCTTGGAACACTGGTGTCCCTGTATATTCCTGGGGAGAACTCCCAGTCATCTCCTAAGATAAAGAAGAATTTCTTCTTCCATCCCTTTACATTGTTGGGATCCCCCCTCGGGCAGGGTCTTCTTTGACCTCGCCTTGAAGTACAACATTCGGAATCTGGCTTCGGGTTTTTGTACAAGGTAAACAGACTCTTGAACTTGTTGAAGGAGAGGGAGAATTGTGAGCTCTCCATAGTACTACCGTGTAAACGAGACTTTTACCATGCATTGAGAATGAGCTATGCAGGGTAGATGGTGTAGAAGTATAGGATCCCCTTGATAATGGGATGGATCGGGAGACGAAGACCGGCATGAAAGGTTGCCTTATAAAAGGCCACCTCTCCTAGGCGAGTAGATGCTATGGTCTTATCCACCTCGGGTAGCCTGATATGAACGCCTGGAGGGATAGAACATGACTCTTTAAGGTGATCTAGCTCGCCTTGGTTGATATTGTTAGTTTCCCTCTCAATTGGAGGTGGAGTAACAACTAAGGGACTACCCTAAGGATTAGGGAGTTCCTCTCTAGGGGAAGAAGGAAGTTGATTGACCTCGTCGGCCATGTATAACTTTTCTCCTAGGTGATTAGAAATATAGGAGGGTAGAAAAATTATCTAAGTTTCCTACATCGCCGCTACTAGACATACACTACAGATTGAAAATTAAAGATGGACAATACTGGATGACTTCGGTAAAGGAGAGATGACGAGCTAACAAGGGCGAGGTTCACGTCGGAGCAAAGGCAGCACTTCGTTATCATTGGCAACAGAAGATTATGTCGTATGGTGGAGACCCCTATTTATACAAGGCATCAACGGCTGAGTTCTATTAACTTCGACGGCCAAATTATGTGACGCTTCGAGTTTTGAGGTCATAACCACCACTCCCGCCAAAAACGTCATTTCTCCATTAAAGCGCTCATCCACGTGTCATCCTGTAAAACTGTGCCATCATTACATGCTCATGTCGTCCACTAGTAATCTGTGATTCCTTACTCAAATGTACCAAGTGTTTCACCTCGATACATCAAGTAGGGGACAACCAATGAGGGAAAATTCCCCACCTGCTAGATGGCCAAAGATGGGCACATCGGCCTAAAGAAATCATGCCACCAATATCTCTCATGATTGATATTGGGCTCGCCTAGACTCCTTAAATGGTCTGACCACCTTACAACGTCACCTCGCCCATGGGCGAGGTTAACCATCTTGCCTGGTTAAGGATAAGATCGTTGGGATTCCATCTCCTCCCGGACTCCTACATTCGCGGTACTATCTCCACATGGCATTCTCCTAGTTGTTTTCCAATATCCGCGGGATCTCTTTCCATTCTTAGCTACCCGACGATTTTGTCGTGATCTCCTTGCACAGCTCTTCATTCTCCATCTATAAAAGGCTGCTTTCCTCCATTAAAAAAGATAGGACACATTCACATTCTCACTCTGAAAGCTCTAATATTCTTGCTTCATTAGCTTGCTCGCCTTAATCTCATCTCAACGCCTGAGGGATTTGTAGCAGTTTCGTCCCGGACAATAACATTTGTTCTCTTGCGCAGATCGTCCCAGGGTCAATACTGAGCTTAGGAGAAATTCTGACTGTTGGTTGCTCGCCCCTAAATTTCTACCGTAACAATCTTTATATCCATTTCTTGAAACGATGAAGATCTTTTCGTTGGTTTGAAAAATCTCTTATTCTTACCTTTTTTTATTGTTTGATTTGCCATAATTTTATTTTCAAGGAAATCCTAAAACCACAACACTTACCTGATTTTCTTTTATTCATTAATTATTAAATAAATCTCTTTCCTTTATCGATTTCGATAGAAAAAGATTTGTTAGTTAACAATGTGTGTATATATGAATTTATCACATGATCGAACTCTTCTTTCTTCTTTCTTCTTTATTTTTTTCTCCTTTGATATCCTTTATTTTCAAAAGAACTCTGTATTGATATATCTATATGCATATACCCAAACACAAGTGAAAATGAAATAGTTTGGCGGAACATTTTTTTCTCCAAAAGAGCTAAAGTCAATTTTTTGCAACAAGAGTGGTTTTTTTTATTGGTATCTTAAATTTTAATCCTTCTACAATTTTTGAATTCTGACAAGAATCTAGTTAGGGACCATTTAAACATCAAACTTGACACAATATAGATAAAATTAATACACGATATATATATAGTTGAATACATAAATGGTCTCCAAAGTTTGTATTCTGTGTCACTTTGGCCCCTCACAGCTATTTCACCGAAATTGCCCCCACTTCCGTTAACGATTTAAATGACATTAGACTTAGGGACCATAACACAAATGAATATATTGGAGACGATATTGATACATTATATATATGGGGGACCAAAGTAGCACATGACGTATACTTTGGGGACCATTTAAGTAATAAACCCTTTATTTTCTTTACAAAAGTTTCAAACATGGCTGAATGGAGAAATTGTTGAGAGAAAAAATCATGTAGAGAGAGAAATTTACATACGGAGAAAAATTAGGTAGAAAAAGGTAGGCTACAATTCCCTACCTTTAGATATGGCGACCATAGGTGAAGTTACTTTTTGAAAAAGCGATATCGAGTATGATAAACCAAAATAGATCCAACTTTAAAATCACTTATAATAAGGCGACATGTTTTACATAAAAGTAAAACAACCTATTTTTCTAAAATATTTTTAAAACATGCTATTTTTATAAAATGTTTAGGCGAAGTTATAGTAAAATAGATGTCACCTTGAGAATCTCTTTATTTATTTTTTTAAAAGATGGATCATCTTTTAAATTTAAAAATCTGTAAACC
>VIGQ01002326.1:5000-15000 GCA_009663005.1 Actinidia chinensis | reverse complement strand
CCCAACTATTTCCATCATCCTCGACGAATCCAACTACAGCCCTCTAGTCATTACCATGCACCGGTTCTTCGAGCCTAGAAATTCTGGAAGTACATCACAGGCGATGCACAACGACCTACCTTCCTGAAGTTTTGATGATTGCTTATTATGCCAAATATTCAATCCAACTTTGAAGATTGGACAGCGACAACTCCAAGATTTATCACCTAGTTGCCAACACTTCTTGTTCCATCATCCATCTCGCTATTTACCCCATTTGAGACTGCAAAAAGTTTAGAATATTTGGTAAGCGATAATTCTTTATTGATGGCGCCCGTGAAGATCAGTTGGTCTTGAGCTTCACAATCCGGGTCGGCTGGGTCAGACTCTTACTAATTTCTACAACAAGATGTCCAATTTATGGAATTTACTTGGCCTAGTTGGAGGCCTATTTGGACTATTCCACAGAGTGGAAAGCTTCTTTCATGCCTACCGAGATCGGTCTTGTACGTCATTCATCAGGCTCTTATGTCTGATTATGAGGCCTACACGAGATTCGCTTCTTCACGTCATCTCTTTACCATTAGTCAGCCCTTGTGAGCTAGATTGAAAGAGACTCACAAGAAGACTATGGCTTTCTCAGCACTCTCAGCCTATTAGGCAAAACTTCATGGGTCTCCTCAACCACCATCATCTCGGCTGTCGAAACTACTGGCGCGAAGACTACCATCTGCGTTCTCAAAAAAATATTATAATTTTTTGTTAGACGTGACATCATTCTTAGTGGAATGTCGCTACCGCAAACAAACCCAGACGCAAAGGATTCCCATTACCGTAGATAATGCGTCTCACCGGACTCTATTGGGCCATCTCTTGATTCGTCTTCTTTGATCTGCCCTTACTGCTGCTGATGTCGAGATAATAGTCACTTAGGTTTTATCACGCACTAATATTAAAATTCATCCGTCTCTCAATACTTAAGGTACTTACCTTGCTTTTGATACGGCATGTTGTAATCATATGACTTCTGATAATTCTTATTCCTCTATCACACATCTCACATCTTCTGTGCATCCTAATTCACACTGCATAGCGCTCTTATGAATACTAACACCACTGGCACTATGTTACCCCTAATCTGACTAGGTGACCATATGATTGGAATGTATAATGTAGTCCAAGCACTGTTTAAACTGACCTAAATTAGCCCTTAGATTAGTTTAATTATGTTTTTTATCATATATTGCACTTAGGTGTTTTTGAGTTCGATTGTAGGTGTATGTTGATAAGGGAAAGATTGAATGCCATAAAAGTTACACGGAGGTATGAAGAAAAGAAGGTTCAAAATACATTGAAGTTTTGATCTATACGACAAAAGCAAAAGGAAAATGTCAGTCGGTATTCGATTACACGCTGTGGAAGAAATCTGAGAATGTTGGAAGATAGACGTTTTCGAGAAGCCATACCAAGAGAATCTTGGCGTTCGAACGCAAAGAGAGAAAAATTGATGAATTTACCGTTCGAAAACGCTCTTGCCTTACAGGTCGAAAAAAAGATTAGAAAAAATAGGCAAAAAACATAAAAATGTCGAGAGTTGGAATTAGAGAGTCTCGAACGCTCCTTCTTATGAAGTTCGAAAAATGCGAGAATGAAAAGTTTGATTTTTGCCCCTAAGAGTTCGAACGCTCCATGGAAGACGGATTAGGGAGTTTCGAACGGCAAGAAGAAAAAGCAGAAGATCTGTACTAAGTCGTTCGAACTATCAATTGAAGAAGAGTCGGAAGTTGGCGTTCGAACGCCAAGGCCAAATCCTGGGAAGATTCTAAATCTGTGTAGGACTCGAATTTGGAAGTGTACCTTATATATATTATTATATCTTTTACAAAAGGGGACGTGGTTTAGGGGTTTTTCAGCAGAAGTTAGTTTTCAAGGTTCTTCATTATTTCTGTAAGTTTGGACATTTTAAGGCTTGTTTTGTTTTTAATTAATTAAAGAGTTTTAGTATTCAATCATTGTTTTTCGAGTTTTTCTTGAGTATCGATTTAATATCTTGGTTGTATATCTTTAGAATGTCATGTTAAATTAGAATGCAGCAATATTTAGTATATCGTTTACCCTCGCCATTAGTGGATAATTTTCTTTACTTGGAATCGATTTAGGAAAGTCAATGGGAATCAAGGATGAACAATGGAGTAAGTTTAGTTTCAATGTTTAGATTTTCATAGAATTTTTATTCTTCGTCTTAAGCTAAGGTCTAAATACTTTCGAAAACAGAGCGAAGGTCCTATTATGTGCGATAACCAATCGTGTGTATTCGTGATCTGCTGAGATGCACTACCATGATTATAACAACCGAAGTTTAACACTGATTTTCAAAAAACTTGGGAGTCCTTTAGTCTGAATAACATTTTTGTGATTGCCGATCGATGAGATGCACTCCTTTGATCATTAACAAACGATTTATTAAGAGGTAAAGTAAGTAAGAATGTTTGGTTGAAAGTAAATTTTCCGAATTCAAGGACTCCAGAATATCAAAGGGCATTGGAGTTATAATATGCTTATTGGGATTCCGAGAAAATCGTTGACTGGATCAATCGATCGGAGTTCTTTCATACCAGTTATTTTATTTTAGTTATGAATTTAGTTCAAACTCATCAAAAAATCAAAAATCAATTCTTTTTATTTTTAATTTTGAAGCATAAGTAGACTTTAGTTAGGATTTGCATTGTAGTGTTTTGGTCATATTGTTGTCACCGTGGGCACGTCCTTGTGGGATCAATACTCGTACTTCGATTTTTAAACTACTTCGCGACCCGTTACACTTGCGGTAAAGAATACTTCTGGGAGCGAATCAAGTTATTTGCGCCATTGCCGGGGGGGAACATACTTTCGCACAAGGGGACGCAAGAGGAGTGCTAGTAGAACACGGACTCAGTCCTGTCACGTCAGTGGACTTGCTTCACACCACCATCTACTACAAGAAATCTACGGCAAGGCCAATCGGGTACCTGTTCCACTTTTTGTGTTAGTTTTTAGGAATATTTATTTATTTTTTTTTTTAGGGGGTCTAGGCATTAATTTAGATAGGAAGCGGATCCAGAGGTGATAGGCTCTGTGCTATTTGTTTATCGGTGAGTTTTGTTTTGCAGTGCGAGATGTGTGGTTCGGCTGGAAGTATTGATTAACTTGTGGAATCGGTTGCTGATAGAGACTGTGGAGATTGGTGGACGGTGGATTTTAAAATACGTGATTACGTGTGAATTGCATTTGTATAGAATGACTCGTCCGAAAACATTTAGGATCATACAAACCGTTAGTCAGAGTCGACCCAATGACCGTAATTATCAATAGGATACATTGACTCCATCACCCACTAAGGTCTAGTCCGATAGACATACACGTTTTCCTGAGATTAAAATTGAGCCATTCCACATGGATCATCACGAACAAGATCCTAGGGGACATGGTTTAGGGGGGCACAAATGGGGAATACGAATTTGATAGGGAAAGTAGAAGATCGTGATCAGATGAGTAAAGCGGGGGAGTCGAAGCCCAAACTCGTACCATGAGGGATTACATATGCAATCCCGCAAGGCAAACACCAATCTCTGCTATAGTACTTCCCGCCACATCACTACCACGTTAATCTCTAGATCGGGAATGATACAAGCTTTGCCACATTTTAAGGCTTTTGATGATAGTCTGAGAGAGACCTTACACGCATTAAAAGAATTTGCGGATGCATGTTCGATTTTCAAAGGACAATTCATGTCCTAGGGAGGTTTTACTCTAAAACTTTTCCCATTCAATCTAAAGCAAAAAAGCAAAATCTGGTTTAACCTTGAGACCTAGGTCCATTTACTAGGAATGCAATGGAGGGGGAGTTCTTATTCTTAAAAAAAATTTTTCCTGAAATCGTACTCGAGGCACTACGTACGTGCCATTTCTCAGTTTGTGCCAAACTGTGGGCGAGAGTTTTTTCCAAGCTTGCGGAGAGATTCAAGAATTAATAATGCATGCCCTCACCATAATTTCCCTCCATGGCACAAAATCAATATCTTTTATCATCATTGTCGAAAAATTTGAAGAGGTTGTCGAGTCCATGTGTGCGGGAAGTTTTACAGGACAAGGAATCCTGAGCAAGCCATTGAGTATTTTGATACATAGCTTAATTTGTCAAGTGATGGGCGTGCACAGAACATTGTCAATGTGAATAAATGCCATTCCACAAAAATCTGTAAGGTGTTAAATATAAATGAGGATGGAAGATTGAAGTTAATGCAAACTCACGGAATTCGAGACAAGTGGAGGCTTTAGCACATGCTAAGGCCGCTACAAGTTTACAAATGAGTCTTCAAGTAGTAGGTGTGGATTGTGTGATACAACAGACCATGCACTGATGTGTGTTCGAATGTGAGCGGGGGTTTTAAAAGAGGCACGTGACAAGTTAATTGTGGTTAGGTCAATTTTCAAGGGAAATGGGGTAATCACCTTACTCCAATACGTATAATCCTGGTTGGTTGGAGAAAACCCCTAAACTTTGGGGGCGACTAAGCATGGAGGCACGGCCAACAGAACATGCAAAATTTTTCTCAAATGCCCCCAAAATTTTCAAATCCCAACAAAACCATACCAGGCACCACAGTCATACCCTACACAGAATGTAGCAACAAGCAATCACAACCTCATGCCTACTTCTGCCGCCACAAGCGCCCACCACCTTTGTCCCACAACCTGCACAATATTCACCTCCACATCACGCAGAAGGAATGAGGAAATTGAAGACGCGCAACGGGAAAGTCACACATTGAGCAATCATTCATTGAATTTTTGAGAAAACCTATGGGGAAAGTGAATTCTATACTGAGAGTCTGTAATCACAACAAAGGCAAGGGCGATGTCCCGCCCAATCCATCAAGCAAAATCCCTAAAAGCCTGGCAAATTGCATTGAGGAAACAGATGAGCAAGTCCCAGTCCATACGACTTTTAGAAGTGGTAAGACAATTAGATAAAACAATTGACCTAAAGAGGGGAATTCAAGGTGGGGAAGTCTAGGATTTAGGTGGTGCGAGTGAGAGCCGAAAGTTAGAGGAGGAAAGGAAAGGAAAGTTAAAGGAGAAAGAACATGAGGATGATTCCTGAGCGGTCACAAAAGTGACCTAATGAAATTAATGTTGAGGATTTGACAATGCACCGTTCCCACAAAGATTGCAAAGTGAAGTTTAAAGCAAACTTAAACTCAGAATTCTGATGTTTCAAACAAAGTCGAATCCATATGCCGAGTTAGATTGCTATAAACAGATTTCCCTCTTTATGCCAAATTTTTAAGGAATTGTGTCCTGTCAAAAAAGGAATTTGCATGTAGAAAGAAGCCGCAATGATGAATGAGAGAAGAGTGCAATTCTACAATGCAAGGACTAGCGAAGTATAAGGACACAGGTTGTCCTACTATTTCGTGCGCATATATGGGGTGGTAAAGATTGATCGAGTACTTCTCGATTTTTAGGTTTAGCGTGAATTTATTGCCCATATTCTGTATAGCAATGACCTAGGTTTAGGAGAACGTGAAACCACAACGCGAGTACGCTTGAGTTGGCTTGATCTTCTGGTTACACTGGTCCCGGAGGCGGTATCGATGAGGAGATTCTTATTCAAGTCCGATACTGGGTACTACCGCTTGGTGTGTTAGATTTCATAGCTCTGGATCGTTACTCAACCTGATGAGGATGAGTCGGTCTAAAACGTTATTATTCCTGTTATCTTAGGTAGACCATCCTAGCCACGGGAATGACTGTTATTCATTGCAGGCCATGATACTTAGCTTTCATTTGGTATAGCTGTGGAGACTAAACATTTCACTGTGGGTAAACAAATGAAGGAAGTAGACCAATTGAGAAAATAGTAAGTGCATATGAGACCATCATTCAACGAGTCACATGGGATCTGAAGACGCCTCAGTTCCTGGAACGAGGTCGGATGAGACGATGCCTTAGTTTGGAAGGTGATGAAGCCCAGAACCAATTATCAAGACTCATTGCCTAACAAGCCGCTTTCGGAGATCTTGCTTGCCAAATTGTCAGTTGGTCTCCGCTTACCACCCATTGAGTAGTGAGGGGGGATGTTAGCATATTAAATATAGCGTTACCATTATATATGTTAGCAATATTATATTTACCATAATATATAATTCAAGAATATATTCTGTATATATTCTGATATAGAATAATATTCTGATTTATAACGATACAACATTTACATTATGTATTACCTTTATGTAAAACAATAATCTTACGACGATTCCTCTATATAAAAGGCTCTTGACATGAAGGTTCACGGATATAATACCGAAATTCCCTCACTCTCTCTTTCTCTCTCAATTTTAACATGTTTATTTATTTTGAGCATGGAAATCGAATCAGTTTACTCATTAATTTTCTCTCTTACATCCCACTTCTGTGGTTTTAGGTCAAGAGAAAACCGAGCTCGATGCAGTTGTTGCAATGCTAGGAATTACTTCAACTTCAGGATTCCTGACCTATCTATCTTCCCATGCAATCACTATCTATTTAAAGAATCCTAAAGGACAGTTTAAAATTCAACTTTGTTAATCAGACCACTACAGGGGTGTGCGTTGCAAATATCTCAGTCTTTAAAATTTATACATCGTGGTCTGTCACCGTAATCTATAATAAAAGAATGAGGACAGGAAGGTGTAGATTTTTGACATGGTATAAATATACGGTGATTGTTTAAGGAAAAGACGATAGAAAACGTTGGGAACGAATAGCACATATGGACGCAGGTGAGGATTTATTTAAGTAGGCAAACCTTTACTGTGTTTGTGGATGTTCAAAATGTGAAATTTTTTTATTTTCATTCAATTAAATTGAACTCTTAATTTTTCAGCTCGCACAGTTCCATGGTGACAACTTCCACTCCTTAATCTGACTCTAACTCTTGCCAAAATAAAAATAAAATCTTTTTCTTGCTGAACAATCACGTGAAAGATTTACAAGTTCTACATATATTAGTATCCGGTAACATGGCTTGATGTGAAGAATTTTTTAATAAGGAATGATTTCATCTTTCAGGCTTGTACGTGAAGATGAAAGCACTCAATGAAAAATAAAGTAAGAAAACCAAAATTTGGAGTTGTTCCACTGTATGGATCCATTGATACGCTTAAAATTCAAACTTTTCTAATTTGTTATCAAAAAGCTATAAGATTTTTGACTTTTTGCTTTTCTAGCTTTACTTTAATTAAAAATAAATAAAAAAGTCAACTCTAGCTGATTTTTTACTTATAAGCTTTAAAAAAGTCAGCCGAACAACTTGGTACTAAATGGAGCCATATATCATTTGTGTTGAAATAGAAGATGTGTTTCCTAATTAGATTAGAAAATTATCTTTATTTAGTAGGCTATAATAGTCATGGTGACCATATTGATTTCTTCATTATTCTACTTATTAGTTTTTTCCTTACTTAGAAAATAGAGTAATATATATTTAAGAGAAGTTTGATTAATAATATTATGTATTTCTAAAAGTCTATTGGTTCAGAGTGCCTAGCACAGCCCTGCACACCAGCCTCAAGTTGCCCTAGCGCAACCCTAGGCAACAGCCAACCCTAACAATAGATAACATTGAACAGCCGACACCACCCCACTTCGAAAGCGCAACCTCGTCCTTGCGAAACCACTGCCTTGGCTTGCAGCGGCCATTGCACAACAACTGCCTTGCGCAGCCCCACGTTTTCCCTTAGCACAGAGCTCCTCATCGTTTGTTTCGTTATCCCAGTAGTGATGCCTCGCGCCGCTACAATGTGCCATAGGCAGTCACCTTTGTGCGTCATCCTCATGCAAGTAGCCTAAAGTAATCCCACACTGCAGGTAGTAACTCTCTAGTGCAGGGCAGTTCACCCCCCTGTGAGCCCAGGCAAATCACCACTTGTGAAGGCAATCTCACGTTGCAGGTAGTAACTTCTCTGGCCCAGCCAATCATCTCTGGCCCAGGCAATTATCCTTCGCCCAGTAGCTGCCACAGCCCAAGGAAGTCCTCAATGCTGGCAAGAGCAGTCCTCTCACGCGGGCAATAGACTAGTGCATTCATGCCTCGTTAGCCTTTGTCCGTAGTATGATTTTCTAAAAAATTTCTCTTCAAGATTTTCAAAAAAAAAAGTCTATTCTAGAAAAAGTATGTTTATGGTTGACCAAATCAAGGGAGTTGCCTAGGTTGTCCAGCCCATATAGTTCGGAGCCCAATTCTTGTCTCTCTTTCTCATTCTCAACTAGCTACGTTGTTACGAAGCGTGTGTGTTTTGTTAATAAGAAAGAAATTCATGCTTGTTCGCGTTCGTTTCACTTACCTGGTGAAAAAGCACAAGACCCGCTGGATTGCTCGGAAAAGGAACCAAAAATGGTAGAATTCAATTCCAAGTTGATGAGTGAGATTTAGATACATATATTATTTTAGGCTGGATGTTTAACTCGTGGAGGATCGAGTATTAATTATGTTATGTATCATGAACGCCATGGTTGGTGGATGCGTTGACCTAGAGATGTATGGTCATGCTGGAATGAGGTCCTGAATTTTTGATCTTTTAGACGATATTCTCATGCTTCTCAGACTACCTTGGAACCTCTATTGCCTATTATTTGGGGATCTCCAGACTAGATGGCAGTAATGTCTAATGAGGGAGCAGTTGAGTCCAAAAGCCTTGATCGTCGACATACATATTAGTTTTTGATGGTTTAAACATGAGTGAAGTTCTTGCACTTATATTTTAAAACATATCACATCTGCCTTCCTATATGACGGCAGTGCCTACTGTGGATAGTGATGAGTGACGGCGTAGCCTTATACCATCCTTTCTCTACATGAGTCCTCCTCTACTATTCTGAATCAAATGGCATTTTTGTAATTCAGGGACTCGCCCCATAGTGTAGACAGCACTGTCAGAAGCCTGCGTGCACCTTAATGATAGCTGTTTTTATCCCATCCTAAGTTGAATCAGAGTTTCCTAAGCCCAGTACGTGAGTGGTCCGCGTGGGGTGGTCGCAATGGGGGGGGGTAGGGACAAGGCACTCTGCGAACTGGTGCTATTGCCGAGTGAATCAATTACCTATTGTTTACCTGACTTCAACTCAACTTCAGCTCCAATGCTCAATTGCAGTTCGCACTTGGATGGCTTCTGCCTCTCATCCTTTGGTCGCACGGCCGCTTATAGTTGTAGGTACTCCTTACCGATCTTCATGGTTAAGTCAGATCACCCCACTTGGATTGTGATCTGGGGGCTAATAATCACATGATTGGTGAGCTCTTTACCTTTACCTCTCTGTTAATTCCTGTAATCAATAGGTAGTATGCTTGTGAGGATCATTCATCTCATTCGTAGTCAGGATGATCTGCTTGTCTTCATATATAACCTTTTCTCTGTTATGATCTTCTAAATTTTTGCATAATCTTTTTTATGTTAGTCGTCTTGCAAAAAATCATAATTGTGTTGTTGTTTCTTACCTATTGTTATTCTTGCAAGACCTAAACTTCGAAAAAGATTTGTGATAGGGGGTATGAGTGTTAATGGATGACGACTATTTGGAGATACTGACATCTAGTGCGTTTGTACTAAGCCTTCAAAGCTTTCTCTCTACCGTTTAGAGTCATCTAATTTGAGTCATTCTGGTTAAAGTGTCTTATTTTTTATTTGTGCATGCTCGCTTAGGGCATGCAAGAACGTTCAATATTTAATGTTGGCTTGTTTCCCGCTTTGTAATAAAGCAGCCAAAAAGTTCCCACTAAATTTAAAGTGTCTATTTGTGAATTGTCTAAACATACTCGCACCTCTTATATTCCTCGTATGTATTGTGCACATTAGTGCTTTGACCTTATTCACTTAGGTGTATGGGGTCCATCTCCAGTTACATGCTTTTCTCAACAACTGCTTACTATTGTAACTTTTCATCGATGACTACACGGTGTACTGGGTCTACCTAGCACAATAAATCTAAGGTTTTTTTGGTT